>JAPMUY010006999.1:452500-475000 GCA_026901105.3 Galaxias olidus
AGGCAAGTCTCCATTATAGCACGTTAAAACCTCTCTCTCTCTCTCTCTCCCTCTATCCATCTCTGACCATGCCTCCCTTTCCCCTCCAGGCGATTGCTCCCCGAGCACCAAGGTCCTCTATGTGACAGTGGGCCTCACCCTGCTCCTCCCCTGCCCCCCCCCTCTCTCCCCTAGCCCTCACCCCTGCAGCTGGTCTTTCCCTCCTAGCCTGCACACCTACCAGCAGCCCTCCTCTTCACTGGAGCTCCGTGTCTCCTTCACCTCCGCCGGCCTCTACTCCTGCTTCTGCCCCAGCCAGGGTAAGCTGGAGCTGGGCACACAGCGCTGTCTCACAGCCTCTTACAGGCTGGTTATGGCGGAGCCCCGAACGGACGGCCGGCTGGGGCCGAGCTCTGCTGTGGCTCCAGTGGGGGTGTTTCTGACCTGCGTCCTGGCCGGGCTGCTGCTGGGGGCACTGATCATGGAGGTGGTTCTGAAGAGGCACCATCGGAGGAGGCAGCCCGCAGAGGACAGGGGCGGGCTGGCTATAGAGGGCGGGACCGACGCTGATAGGAGCCCTCAGAACTATGATGAGAATGAAGCAGCTATGAGTGACATGGCCATGGACGAATCAGGGGACAGGGGCAGCGCTCCATAAGAAGGGGGAGTGCACACAGTCATGTGCTAGACTGCTTTGTGCTAAGGGCGAATAATTAATAAAGACTTGCAATTGAATTTAGCTCATTCCAGTAATGTGCATTCTTAAATTCTGATGTCATTCGTCTGGCAGTCCTATTATCTGTCTTCTCTGTGTGTGTGTTTGTGTGTGTGTATGTATGTATGTGTCTGCTATAGGTAAAATAGTAATGTGCTGTCCATAAATAGGACTGCCTGCCTGTTTAACCACAATTGAAAACAGTTAACCTTCCCTAAAGATACATTTTTCACAGAATATCCTTTCAAATGTTGCGTGTTGAATGAATGTCAGATAATACACCATAAAGAAATAAATTCTATTCTTTACAGTAGCTTACATTAAAGTCAATCATGGTCATTACAATAAAAACTTTTTTTTAATCTAGTTTGATTGTGCTTTCATGTAATGTATGTTATGTTTGTGGAACCGGAGTGGATGGAGGACTGTGCAGAAATGTTACATTGAATAAGATACTACAAAGTCTGTATTTCTGCAGAGTCTACACAATCTTTCTCTCTCTGTCTGATACAGTGTATCAGAAATCAAATAAAATATCAAAGAGGAGTTAGAGGGATGAACTCAAGGTCAACTTACAAAAGGCAACATGTATTTTATTTTACTTTTATAAACAATACAATTCACACTTTTAACAAAATATTAGATGTTATAATTTCATAATAAGAAACAAACATTTTTTGTGCTAGATTTATCAGTGAGCTCCTGAAAGAAGGAAAGCAGCCTCCACACATTGCTCCAAGGTGTGACGTTATGTTATTGTTGACCTTTTATTAGCAAGTCAGAGGTCAGGACAGTCAGTGGTGCTTAATCATTTAACAATGTTATATATGGGAATTAGTTCATTTCAAAACATAATCAAATACCATACATGTCTCATTCCAAATCTCCCCAAAAAACATGAATACAAACTTTTTTTTAAACATAAAAAACAACATTACAATAACAGACTTAAACATTTTGGTTTAAATGTGCGCAATGTAACAAGGGTGCATTACTCTTATTCGTTAACCCATCTAACACTTGGTGTCATCATTATTATTACTATTAATATCATGTTGATTTTCCTTTCTTTTCTTCTTCACTGGTGTCTTGACTTACACAGCTGCTGCACTGGGTGACAGGAGGTAATGCAGTACTGAAAGACCAGTATTATACCCCACTTCGGATATTATCATTGTGCCGTGTAATTCCTTAAAGCCCATAAAACAGCAATAAACAATTGCTAGGCTAGTTAGTTATTAATGTGGGTATTATGGTATACTAAACAGCGTGATTAACAATGTTGATTCCTTAGTACTAGATAACCTGAGATCTTTTTAATGCCCTCAAACCTTAAAACAAGCACTAAAAGAAAAACGACAATAGTGTCACTTTATATCACAGCAATCCAGGTTAGTAAACAAAACGTCCGTTTTCATACAAAGTTTGGAACTGCAATTGGCATGTGTACCGTGCATAAGTGGAGTGAGTGAGCGTGTCTTTGTTCATGTCTTCTTTTGATAACAAGATGACATCATTGTTACACCTTAGAGAATGCCGTCAGGAGGGCTCCTGCAACAACCAATGAGAACGCAGCTCCAAGAACAAGGAAGTTACACAGTCCCTGAGAGTGAGAGAGAGAGAACAGAAAGACAGAAAAAGAGAGAGAACAAAAAGACAAAGAAAAAGAGAAAACAAAAAGACAGAGGGACAAAGAGAGTATACAGCAAGAAACTTAAATTTTACTTTACAATCTAAGTACCTTATGTTTAGATTACCACTAACTACCGCAAAAGTTATATATTACCACTAGAGACAAAAATATTATGTTTTTATGTTTGAGTTGCTCATTCCAGGTTCCAAATGCAGCACTGTAACACTGTGCCATCAGCGATGTCTCAATGAGACTCATGACGGCACTTAGCAATTGGTCAGAGAAACCAGTCTGGCTGAAAAGAGAAGTCTGACCAAAGCTCTGATTGGCTCACACTCACCTTGATCTCTTTAAATACCAGCACACCCCACATTGCCGCAATCAGTCCAGGACCCTGAGAACACACACACACACACACACACACACACACACACACACACACACACACACACACACACACACACACACACACACACACACACACACACACACAGCCATTACCCAGAGAACACACACACATAGTCAGCCATTACCCTGAGAACAAACACACACAAACACACACACATCGTCAGCCATTACCCTGAGAACAAACACACACACACACACAGACACACACACATAGTCAGCCATTACGAGAAGTGAATTGTGTTTTGGGGTGTTTGGTACAGTATGCGTTACCGTGGTGATGATAGGGAAGCTGACCACAGCAGAAAGGTAGGTGTTGGCCAAGAACCAACAGCAGGTGGCCACACCCCACATCAGCCCAGAGGCAAAACCTAAGAAAAACACAAAAATAATAATAATCATATAGACAAATAGACAATCACTGTTGTTTTTTTTGCTGATTTGAGGCTTGTTAAGGAAGTGTGTGTTTCACATAAAGGTTGAGCGTGTGTGTGTGTGTTTCATATAAGGGTTGAGTGTGTATAAGGGTTGAGTGTGTATGTGTTTCACATAAAGGTTGAGGCGGTGTGTGTGTGTTTACCTACCAGGCAGCACAGCGTTACTGTAGACTGTGTGTGTGTGTGTGTGTGTGTGTGTGTGTGTGTGTGTGTGTGTTTACCTACCTGGCAGCACAGCGTTACTGTAGACTCTGGGTCGGTTCTTCATAACAGCACAGTACAACAGGAAGTAGAAAGTACTGGCCAGGAAGATCCCACTGAACTGAGCAAACACGTAGTCCAGATCTACACAGACACACACACACACACACACACACACACACACTTAGTGTTCCTCCTTTTTCACTGTCTGCCTCTCCTTTGCATGGGGCATACTGGGCTCAAAGATGTGTGTGCGTGTGTGTCAATACATGTGTGTGTGCCGTGTGTGCAGTGTGTGTGTGCAGTGTGTGTGTGTGCTGTTACCAAACTGGCTGGCCCCGTAGTAGGGGCTGTCGGGTAGAGAGGCCTGTCTCTTAATGTAGAGCACCGGTATGAAGGAGGAACCGTACAGCAAACCTGCTACCACGGCCAGACAGCTACCACTGAGGGAGAGACGGGGTAGAGAGAGGAAAACGGAGGAGACCATGGAAGAAGGGAAGAGAAAGACCAAGGGAGACATGGTGGGGCAGAGAGAGAGGGATAAAGAGAGAAGGATGGAGAGGTAGTCTAAGTTCCACAGTATTTCTGTCGCAGTGGTTTGTGCCAACGACAAAATGTGAAATGGTAGAGGAAGTTGACATACAGCAGTCTTTTAGTCCGTGGTCGCAGTCTGTCGATCCAAACCTCATCATCGAACGCCTGGAGGCAATCTGTATTTACGCTCTACAAGCAGCAAACACATACACACACTATCACTATGAAACATACACACACCGTCACTATGAAACAAACACACACCATCACTACGAAACACACACACACACACACACACACACACACCATCACTATGAAACATACACACTATCACAATGAAACACACTCACACACACACACCATCGCTATGAAACATACACACACCATCGCTATGAAACATACACACACTGTCACTATGAAACACATCAACATGAAAACAGGGCCATACCATCACTATGCAACAAGGACACTTTTGACTGTGTGAGTGTGTGTGTGAGAGAGAAAGAGAGAGACTCACGCCGTTAATGAGTAGCGGTGTTTCTTCCGTACTGGAAGGCTGACCGTCGACATCACTCTTAATAAAGAAGAAGATCAGCGCACTGACCACACACACACACACACACACACACACACACACACACACACACACGGTAGAGACAGACAGAAGAAGATTAGGTACGTAAACAAGGAAAAGCAGGCTTGGACAACAGACCAGATCTTAAAATAATAAACAACTCTTAGAGGGCTCCCTTTTTCATTGTAGCGCTTTCCGAATTGGTGTAAGATTGTGTGTAACCAAACTGGTCTGTGTAAAAACATTGTAATTGAACTGGTCTGTGCAAAAACATTTTAATTTAACTGGTCTGTGAAAAAACATTGTAATTGAACTGGTCTATGTAAAAACATTGTAATTGAACTGGTCTGTGTAAAAACATTGTAATTGAACTGGTCTGTGTAAAAACTTTGTAATTGAACTGCTCTGTGTATAAACGTTGTAATTGAACTGGTCTTTGTAAAAACGTTGTAATTGAACTGGTCTTTGTAAAAATGTTGTAATTTACCTGGTCTGTGTAAAAACGTTGTAATTTAACTGGTCTGTGAAAATGTTTTGTAATTGAACTGGTCTTTGTAAAAACATTGTAACTGAACTGGTCTGTGCAAAAACATTGTAATTGAACTGGTCTGTGTAAAAACATTGTAATAAAACTGGTCTGTGTAAAAACATTGTAATTGAACTGGAGACCCACCTTAGTAGACAGAGGCCTGCTCCACTGTAGTTCAGAGTGGGATTAGCCACAACCTCCGCTTCAATGCCAAACCAACCAAACCTGCACACAAACCAGTGTTACCAATGTGTGTGGTCCACTTGTCTGTCTGTGTGTGTGTGTGTGTGTGTGTGTGTGTGTACCTGGAGCTGGCCCAGCCAATTAGCAGGTTAAATGAAGCCCATATAAGCAGACCCAGACTCAGTCCAATGGTCTTCACTATAGGTACCACAGTAATGTTACCTACACATAAGACACACACACACACACACACACACACACACACACACACACACACACACACACACACACTTTACCCAACTTTTATTAACCGTGACGGTATGTCATCAAGAAAGTGAGCCATATAGTGAGAGTGAGTGAGAAACCAAGGGAGTGAGGGAGTGAGTGAAGTGCGTTACCTGTGGCCCAGATAGCTCCTCCCAGCATGGCTAGAGGCCAGAAGGCAGGTGACTTCAGGATGATGTTGGCAACCAATGAGGTGCACCACACGGCCGCACACAGAACCCACTGGAAGAACAGCCCTACACACACACACACACACACACACACACACACACACACACACACACACACACACACACACACACACACACACACACACACACACACACACACACACACACACACACACACACACACACACACACACACACAGAATTCTGAGCATGAACTGAAAGTGGACTAGGTCTCTGGAGTATACAATCAAACGGATATTATCAGGCATTACATAGGTATCGATGCATAAGGTATAGCATTTACACAAAGAATGATCAAATTATTGTGATACAAAGGGGTGCAAAGGGAAACAGCTTGCAAAAGGGAACAGCTTGGTTATATATTGAGTCCCAGTTCCTGTCAGTATCAAGTTTGAGGACTGCAAGATGGACTGTGACTATTCCCACAATCAGAATGATCCCAGTTAGATCTGAACTAGTGAGTTCACACGTGTCAGTCACAGTTACATACACACACAGAGGCACGAACAACAATACACTTCATTAACAGCTGATGGTGTATACTCAGACACAGACAGACACACACCTTACCATCACCCGTGTGTATCTTCTTGACAGGGACAAAGTTGCTGCCATAGAAGAAGACTGCCACGCCACAGGACACATAGCCATAGGTCAGCTGGGTGCTGTTGGTGCTGTTGGACACCGACTGGGACACCACACCTGTATACAGGTCAGGTGGGCAAGAACGCACACTTTAGACACCATGTTATTTTCACCAAATCTGCAGGGTTCCTGTATTGTAGAGATAGATTTTTTGCATACGAATTTAGACAAGGTGTAGGCCATATGCATGGAAAAAAAACACAAGACCCAGTAATGTACCAGGCTTTTTACATACTTCCTTTTCCAGACATGTATGTCGCTAGTGAGCCTTAAAATTTAGGCTTCGTTCGGCCTAGTTCATCTTCGGGACATTGTAGTTTCTCCACGAACGACCCACGAAAACCACCGTCGCATGATTGTAGCCTAAGTGTAAGTGCAGTCGGATTCCCTTAACAACGCGATCGTCTTTTCCTAAATCCTTATGAATTCTCCTTCATATATTTCCTTACCCTCATGGCGTTTTCACTCGGGATTAAGTAAAAGTACATGGTGAAAGTACTTAGGACGTAGTTTCTTGGACTATTCGGATTCAACCCCAGTGCGACACGAATAATTTAAGCCTGTGTTCTGACCCATGATAACAGAATCGCAGACTTGTGCCCTAAACGAGTCAGCCATTAACTATTCATTTTTAATGATGCATGCCTTATGTTTTTAATTAAAACGCATATTATGATGGCGATTAGACAAATCCTACCCTGGATCTCTTGGCCGTGGCTCCCACGATGATGATGTGGAGCTGATGTGTGGTCCGCATGACATGCTGCAAGCAGTATCGAGCAGAGAACCCCGAGTTTCAGCATCATACTGAGCGGTCTTTAAAATGAAATACGTTTGGCACATTTAAATTTGTCAGCAAAAACTGTTGAACGATCAGGTGATTTGTGTTATGGCTCCAACTTCCTTGTTTAAAGTAACCGCCCACAGCACAGATACAAGTTTCAAAACAAAAGTCTGGTCCGCTTAACTCTTATTCTTGTGAAAAATATTCTTAAACAGCATAGAAGTAGTCAAAACTAACAGGACAACACGGACAATTCAGACTTTTTTACAAACACAACTCAAAAATATTTGATGATTCAGAATCTTGTAAAAGTATGAAAATAAACGACATTGTTTTTTTGTATGTCAAAAAGACATTCTTTTTTTTTTTGCTTGTTTAGTTATTAAGATAGATATAGTTGCAATCATTATTTTGTGTGTGTATCTATCTATCTATATATATATATATATATATATATATATATATATATATATATATATATATATATATATTATATTATATATATATATATATATATATATATATATATATATATATATATATATATATATATATATATATATATATATATATATATATATATATATATATATATATATATATATATATATATATATATATATATATATATATATATATATATATATATATATATATATATATATATATATATATATATATATATATATATATATATATATATATATATATATATATATATATATATATATATATATATATATATATATATATATATATATATATATATATATATATATATATATATATATATATATATATATATATATATATATATATATATATATATATATATATATATATATATATATATATATATATATATATATATATATATATATATATATATATATATATATATATATATATATATATATATATATATATATATATATATATATATATATATATATATATATATATATATATATATATATATATATATATATATATATATATATATATATATATATATATATATATATATATATATATATATATATATATATATATATATATATATATATATATATATATATATATATATATATATATATATATATATATATATATATATATATATATATATATATATATATATATATATATATATATATATATATATATATATATATATATATATATATATATATATATATATATATATATATATATATATATATATATATATATATATATATATATATATATATATATATATATATATATAATATATATATATATATATATATATATATATATATATATATATATATATATATATATATATATATATATATATATATATATATATATATATATATATATATATATATATATATATATATATATATATATATATATATATATATATATATATATATATATATATATATATATATATATATATATATATATATATATATATATATATATATATATATATATATATATATATATTCCTAAGAAATATGATTAGGGTGTAACAGGATTAAGGATGGAGCAGGTTCACATTTCATTATGTTCTTGGAAAATGTATTAATGGAAAGAACAACTTTCTGACCAGCTCTGAATAAAGCAAACATATTACAAGCATACACATTCCCATTTTGGAATGGCAATGATTCCCATTTAGAAAATATGTAGTTATTGACACTCAAACTAGTTGATAGGAAATGGCACATGTACATAATGTAAAATAACAAATGCCTTAAGCTTTAGCTACAACTGACGACGTTCTGGCAAAAAATGGTGGTGCTGAAGAACATTCTTAAAAACACAGACAAATACACAAAGTTAAGTATGTCAAGATTAAACTCATATTTGGAAAGTCATTGTACTTGAAGTGTTTGAATAAATCTATCAACAAACAAAAATAAGCCTTACAAATTGATGGGAGGCATTTGTTTTGACGATACAGACTAAAATTATCTTTAAGATCTCTTTGAATTTACGATTAACAGTAAAAACAAATAAATACAACTGTTTGGAAAGCTGTCATTACACCCTAGTAATCATTCATTCTGAGCACAATTTACAGGGCCTGTTCATATTTGACTGTTAGACAAATAAAACTGATGCATGATATTTCTCTCCTCTCGCCGTTAGCTTTGAGAGGAACTTTCTTTATCTTCTTTTAGTCCCTCCAAAACCTGTAATAAAGTTAAAAGTTTGTTTTTATTTTTCATATTTCAGCATGCAGTACAGTACAAGACAATGAAATGAAAACCCGCCAGCATCGTAATGTGTAATGAGAGTACATTAAGAGAAAAGAATAAAATAAGATCAAGTAAAACTTATATGAATGTATAGAAACAGACTTTAGGATTGAGACAGCATCTGAGTAGGTTAGGTGGGTTTCCTACACAGTGTATTATCTACGCCATGACGGGGAACTCTTCAATCAAGGCCCTCAAACTTGCTGCAGACTAATTAAAGATGTTGCTAATTATGCTCTCACAAAACAAGAAAAAAAAGTGTCACCAAAAAGGGAAATGTGATTGTAAATATCCAATAAATATTTGTGTAAAGTATACTGATGCTGTTGGCCACATCCATTGAGAACCTGGTGCTGTTGGCCACACTCATTGATTACCTGGTGCTGTTGGCCACGCCCATTGATTACCTGATGCTATTGGCCACATCCATTGATTACCTGATACTATTGGCAACACCCATTAATTACCTGGTAATGTTGTCCACACCCATTGATTAGCTGATGCTGTTGGCCACACACATTGATTATCTGATGCTATTGGCCACACCCATTGATTACCTGATGCTATTGGCCACACCCATTGATTACCTGATGCGGTGCGAGTGCCAGTGCTGGTGGTAGGGCCTGTGGGAGGTTTGTAGGTGGGGTAAGTGTGTGTGGGGGGCTGTCTCCTAGAACACAAACACACAAGGTAATGCTTAGACAGTGAACAGGCTGACCTTCACGTTTACTCTGGAGGGCACAAAGGTCAATTAGTCGGGTCATGCACAGAAGCTAAACATTGTCTTTCCACTTCATTTCATTTCTTCCTTTCACTGCTCACCTCTGGCTACCAAACAGGTAACCCAGCACCCCTCCAGTTCCCATCCCAGTCCAGAAGCCACCCCCTGTCCCTGGTGCAGTGCGGCCCCCTGGGTATTGTTGGTTGTTATATTCACTGCGGAATCCGTAGCCAGGATTAGCTCTTGGAAAGGCAGAAGCTCCAGGGTAGCCTGATGATTGTCCTGGGAGAGAAAACAACATTTAAGGTGGAATATGATAGAAGAACTTTAACTTGAACTATCTTTTCACTTTTTTTCAATCAATCAGTGATATTTATACACAAAGTAACAAAAACTAAAATAATATATTGAGAAACGTTGTTTTCTTCTATCATCGTAGCATTCTCACACGCACCGGTGAAGTCGGGTTTGAAACCCGGAGGTGGGGGCCCAGCGGGGTTACCATGGAAAGCATTGTCGTGGCGACCTCCATCTCCAGGGTAACCGGCCCCTGCTGGCTGCCCTCCCTCGGCGGTGTTTCCACTTAGGAAGACCTTGTAAACCCCGTAGGCCACTAGCAGTAGAACCGCCACCCCAAGCAGACCGCTGGAATCTTCACTACCGAGAGGGGAGGAACTTTGGTGCTGTTGGTTACCATGGTGATGTTGTTGTTTGTTGCCAGAAAAGCCGTTGAAGAAACTGGATGCAAATCCACTAAATCCTGAGATATATATACATAGAAAAAGAGAGAAAGAGGTTATAATTTAATACTTGGACTGTTAGCTTTACTTTCTTCTCTATTGTTTATGTCATCAATTTGCTAAAAGAACAATGTTTGCCAGTTTTAAATTCCATGATGTTTAAATTGAAATAACCCCAGCTTGACAGTTAACAGGCCTCATTGTCGTTTAGAAGAAAACATTCCTGGATGGACGGTGCTTTGGTACCTCCAGACCCCATGCCTCCATGGTGTGAGGACCCGTGTGTCTTCCTCTGCCCCTCCTCGGTCAGTTCCAAGGTGTACTCCAGACCACACGAGCCTGCCAGGACGTACGGGTCCTGGGGGTGGCTGAAACCCTCGCAGGTCACGTCGATACGACCAAAGCGATACGCATTGTCCATGTCTGCCTTGCATTCCCACTGGAGAGCAGAGACAATCGATATGGTAAGAGAAGAAAGAGAAAAAGAGCGGAAAAGGGGATGAGAGTAGCAACACCAGTAGACCTGACATGTACCTCCTCTTCAGAGTGGCCAGCATCAACACTATGCCTCGTGTGGCATTACTACTAAGCACTAAGTTAAACTAAGATTCTTATAAGGGAGCAACATGAATCTCGTGCACACTGTCCTTCTTTCCCCAACTGTCTCACACCTTCCAGTCAAAACAAAGAGGGGCTGGATTGGCAAGCGTGTCAGTGTTACACTTACAGCATAAGAAAGTAGTGTTTAATATATAGTCACTTATACATTTATTGCCTCGCTCACCTGCGCATCGACCCCGTCCCAGCCTTTGTTCTGGCACTGCACGACCTCCAGTACAAAGGCATTACATCCGGCCGAACCTCCCATGCACTGCAGCTGTAGAACAGGGCTGGAGCGTCTGGCTGTGGTGTACCTGCCTTTGTAAAGGGTTAGAACCTGGACGTCACGCAGGAGAACGCTGCCTGGACCTGGGGTGGAGAGAGAAGAAGATGGTGAGACAGGCTAGCTAGATGTAGTAGTGTATTTAACAATACAAGATACATGAAACTTCGTATAGTAGGTGTACGTTACATAACGTACAAAAAATACAGACAACTGACAGACTGATATCATGTTACCAGCGTATTTTCAAACAAACACGCAGCAAAATATGCCAATAATATAATGCAAAAGTCTGAAAAAAACAACCTTCATTCCAACTCTTGACCTGAACCACAAAGAAAAACAATAAAACAAGAACAATTTCCTTCATCTTAACACTAAAACCATTCAAATTTTTCAAACGTATTTTTATGTATTGTCAACGATAAGCAGTTGATCACTAAAACCAGAAGTGTCTCTGATGCAAGGAAGTGCAAGGACATTTCCGGGTTTCAGTGTTTTGGTCTGGGTAGCCAATCATTAAAGAGCACGACTACGTCGGCGTAGGGGATTCACAACTCGCGAGAACTGCTCTGAGAGCACAAGATTTTCATGATGGCAGGCAGCAGGTTGGTTTTAGAGGGAAGAATAAGTATTATAAGCTTTATATTAGGATTTGGTGTGATTATAATCCCCCTCATCAGAACGTACTTTGGACATCTTGACTGGGTGTTCGACTACCTTATGGGAACACGTGGGAAAATCGCAATTTCTGTGTACATAGCTTTTATCAATGGCCTCTTGCTAATAATATACAAGGGACCTCTGTATAAGGTAAGGCTTGCTATAAGCACATACCATTTTCCTTCCCTCTTATCCAATCGTATGGTATTTCGATATAAAATTTGTAGCGATCTGACAATACACTGGAATTTCCACTTTATTGCCTGTTTCAGACAGTAGCTTCTCTTCGATATAGTTGTTCCATTGCTAGGGTTTGCTAGCTAACTAATCCCATTAGCTAGTTACCTGGAGAGGGTAAACCACAGTTGACTGTGGTCTCGATGCGCTTAAAATAAATATATAAGCTAGCTTAAGCTTATCGATTTAGTCCCTTATGTCATTGTTTATAACAGTACAACCTATTTTATGTGTACAATCAGTGGTTGCATGTAACCTAATTTATCCCCATGCAACAATCGTAATTTATCATCTATGTATATATTAACAGTTGTCTGTTAGTTTAATCTGTACTCTGTTGACCTTCCAGGTGGCTGTGCGAGCCTGCTTCCTGGGTTTTACGTTCGGGTGTGGCCTAATCATAAGCTTCTCCCAAACTACATGGACACATTTTGGCTGGTATGTATGTCTCCTTGCACATAGACCTGAGACTGTATGGACACATGCGTCTGTACAGATTTGATCAACTGAGGTGGACAGTGCATCAAACCACAACAAAGTTTATCACACATACTCCTCCCCTTCATGTTTAACAGGTACATGTGCTCCCTGTCGCTCTTCCACTACTCTGAGTACCTGGTGACGGCCATCATTAACCCTCGCAGCCTGTCCTTGGACTCGTTCCTGTTGAACCACAGCATGGAGTACACCGTGGCGGCTGTGTCTTCCTGGGTGGAGTTCACCATCGAGAAACTCACCATCCCAGGTCTGTATGGAGGTGAATGTAGTATCCCCTTGTTTCAATGCCTCCATCAAACCTAATGTCTAGTCCAAATATGGTCTGTTGTTTAAAGCCTGTATATTACACTAGTGTAACCTAAAACTAGAACACATTTACTTAACGGAATTGATTTATTTGAGAAAAAATACCTTTTTTTTGTAAGATTGATTGTCAGAGAAATGTTAAAACAAATATCCTATAGTGTGGGCTCCTCCTCATGGCATTTTTCTTCTTCTCTTGTCTGTGCAGAGCTGAAGCAGCTGAGCTGGCTCAGTGTAGTGGGCCTCCTGATGGTGCTTTGTGGGGACAGCCTCCGTAAGTCCGCCATGCTGACGGCCGGCTCCAACTTCAACCACATTGTGCAGAACGAGAAGGCCCAGAGCCACGTGCTAGTCACCACTGGGGTCTACTCCTACTTTAGACATCCTTCATACGTGGGCTGGTTCTACTGGAGCATCGGCACGCAGGTCAGCCACAATAGAACTATAATACCATGGTTTTAGTCAGGCAGTCAGTCAGCCAAGAATAGAACTACAATACAATGGTTTCAGTCAGTCAGTCAGTCAGTTAGTTAGTTATACTAGCCTCAGAGTCAGCGTATTACAGCTATAGTGACAGTTACTTCAGTCAGTCAGTCAGTTAGTTGTACGAGCAGCAGGTTAAATGTTTTGCACATGTAGTCACAGACCCCATGTGTGCCAGTCAATCAGTTACATCTTAATAATTTTATATCACTATTCAAAGATCAATCACATTGTACCAGGAAACTTGAAGACAAATTATACATGCAGATTTCAAACTGAATTTATGTATTAAAAATGTATTCACTCATGGTATTCTTAATTGCTTTTAATTCGGGGAATTTATTATATTATGATGTTTAATTTATATGGTCTGCAAAATCTCTATCTAATTGAAGTTTCAAACAATTAATTATTTTTGTCCTATAGTTAAGGTCCTAATGTAATGTGTGAAAACATTGGGTCCATATATGTATTTAAGATATTCTGTAATCCAATCATTTCTCACTGTTCCAGATCATGCTGTGTAACCCTGTGTGCATCGTCGGCTACACTTTGGCCAGCTGGCGCTTCTTCCGCGAGCGGATCGAAGAGGAGGAGTTGTCTCTCATCCATTTCTTCGGGGAGGACTATGTGGAATACAAGAAAAGAGTGTCCTCAGGCCTGCCCTTTATCTCTGGCATACGTGTCAACTAGATCCCTGAGAGGAGGGATATACACTGAACCTTAATGAACCAAGAAGAGAAGGCCCTGTTCGCTCTGGTCAGCGCGTGGCTCTCCCCTCCCTGTAGCCCCCTGGGGGCGGTCCCAGAGCTAACGGACACCCTGACAGCTATGACTGTGTTGCTGCACTGAGCACCCAGGCCAACTGGACCAACCTCATATGTCTTAAAAAGGCAACAAACTCTCACATTAAGAATACACAGCACTCCTGATATTGTATATTTATTCCACACAAAACTACCACACGTGTTTCTGATCAGTGTTTGTTTTTGTTTTGCATAGTTTTTGGGGTTTTTAGTTTGCCACGTCACATTGTTAGTGTAACTGTTGTCTGTGGTGAAGAAGAATGCTGCTGTTTTCCTGGTTGCATGGTTGAGAGTCTTATTCCCTCTTTTCCCATTTGTAGACTGGGCTGTTTAAAACGCCCTGATTCCCCCTCCACGCAAAGATTTCCCTCCTTTTCGTAGCATCGGGAAATAGACCACATAGAAATCATGTCTCAGGATCAAAATGCTCCACAGTCACAAATCGCCTGCTTTTAGAGAATTTATTTTTAGACCGTATTTGACCTACAATTTGTTGATTACAAAGGCTACATGAACTCTTGACAATCCAATCATAAATCGCAAGTTGCTGTAAGTCTTAGACATGTTCCCTTCGTTAGGAAGACATGGACCAACTGTCATATTTGATTAGTTTAAACGATGGACTGTTTTCTGGGGGGTTCTTCCTCAGTGATGTGACTGTATGTGTTGATTGTGTTTGTGTCTCGTCATTATGTAGTGTGATGACTACTCCATGCTTCAGTTATGCATCATGTGATAATGTCCGTTTAATCTCACTGTGTAAATACATATAAAAATCACGATAACCAAAAGATGCATTTACAGAGTTAAAGGGAATTTACACGAGAGAGAGGGAGAGAAAAAGAAAAGGGGGTTACTCTGTTCCGAACTTAACACAAACTTAGCTTCCTCATAAGTCTGCTTTGCTGGATCCACATTACATGCGGCTGGATACGGTTTCTCTCACCCTCTGCTTCATACAGTTGTTGCATTAGGGAGAACGCACCTTTCAGATTGTTAAACTGAAGTGTAGCATGCATGTTATTTGTTAAGAGCACTGCAGAGGTTAGATCCATAAGGAAATATAAAGTTGAGGTTGTCTGCACTGCTGCTTGGTGGTCTATTCCAGATAGGTTGATTTTTCATTTCTAGCTGGTGTACCAGCACTCGGGGCAAACCTTTGGGTTCCCTCGGCCCCTCACTGCATTCAGTGATGTTTTTCACAACCACAACAATGTTGAAAATAGTATAAAGGATATAATTTTAACAATACCATTTTAAATGTTTAAAGGCTGCAATGTGTGAAATGAACTATTAGGTTGTATACTGCATAAAAATATATACACTGGAAAATATGTAGTCTAAATCAGGAAGTTAGCGGGAACACGTAATGGGTAAAAAACCCTATCCCTACATACTCTCAGTACCATATTATACAGGGTAAGACTACTCTGTCCTGCAGTGGTGGGAATACGTTTCGCTCCATCTTCACCTCCCGAATCTAAGCACTTGGAAAAGGTTCAACCAAAGTGTCCAAGGACTTGGCTTTGTTTGTGGACAATAAGACAGGAAATCAGCCGTAGATTATACATTTATACATATGTTTATGACAAATGGAGAAAAGTGCTTACATGCCAGTGAACTGCTCAGTGTGTCACATCTGAACAGAATACGTGGGGAACTGACTGCTGAGCAGCAATACCGCAGTATAATAATAAAGTGTACTGCAGAAATAATGACATTTGTATCATCTCTCTCTGTTGGATGATCATATACTGCATTTAATCGAGATTTTCTGAACACCATGGTTCTGTTAAATAAAATAAAAATTCTAAAATGTGTTGTTTTCAATCTCTTTATTCCTAAATTGTACATTAGAAGAACATGCCAGACATTGTGTTTCTAAAAGGATGATTTCTTTTCCATACAGCTAATGGGGGGCCCGGTGGTGCAGTGGTTAGGACTGTCACCACTGTGCAGTAGTTCGCACTGTCGCCTCACAGCAAGAAGGTTCCGGATTCGAATCTGCCCGTGGATGTGGTGGAGTAGGACTGGAGTAAAGACGCGAGCAGAAAGAGAGAGAGGGAGTGAGAGGGCTGGGGCCTTTCTGTGTGGAGTTTGCGTTCTCCCTGTGTCTGCGTGGGTTCTCTCCGGATGCTCCAGCTTCCTCCCACAGTCCAAAAACATGCAGGTTTATTGGTGACTCTAAATTGCCTGTAGGTGTGAATGTGAGTGTGAGTGGTTGTTTGTCCCTATGTGTCGGCCCTGTGATTGACTGGCGACCTGTCCAGAGTGTACCCCACTTTTTGCCCTGTGTCAGCTGGGATTGGCTCCAGCCCCCCGCGACCCTGCAAAGGATAAGTGGTATAGCTAATGGATGGATGAATAGCTACAGCTACTGAATAATGAACAGATTCACAACGATTCCTCTAATACTTCATAACAGGAATTACTAGAAATATCTTAAAACCTACTAATACTGTATCTTGTAGGAAATAAGATGCATTACAGCGGCAGAAATATTTAGCTCAGGCCTTTCCAGTGGGATATTTTGTTACTGAAACAACCATTAGAGTAGCCTAATTTTAAAGCCTGCAAGCATTGCTGTAGATACACCCTTGAATAAAACAGGGAGAAAAAAAGTATTTATCCTATATTTTTCAAACTATGCTGTATATTGTCAGATCTTGTACAGTGGCCTTGAAATCATATTGGTATTGCATTCCAGTGAATTTAAAATTAATTGACTAACTTTTCTGTCAACTTTACATTTTAGAGCAGAAACTCCATTCCCGTTGGCTGTCTCTGTAACATTCTACTTCCCCAGCCAGTAGAAATCTATGTTTTTCCCCGTGGTCTCTTCTGATTCGTTGCTAAGAGTGAAGTTCTCATCCATGTTTAATGTCAAGTCATGGGTGCTGCAAACAAATATATATAATTAGAACAACAGGTAAAGAAACCACCCATCTCTGGAGATCTAATAGTAGTAGATTTTATAAAACCCTACAGTTGATGGACTTTAAAGCAATTTGTTCCATCATTACCTTTCATTGTTTGTCTTTTTGGTGAAGTTTGTATCGTGTTGCTTCAATATTGCTTTATCATAACTTATTGGCTGCGCTCAATAGGTTATATTAGATTGAAGCAGCTTTTAGTCTTCATTATGCCATTCAGAATACGGACCTTCCTGAGTAATGCTCATACATATAATATATGTTATGTACAGCTTACATGTGGTGTTGTAATTCAGTCTCCACACTGCTGTCCTCATAGAGTTTAATCATGGCCTCTGTTCGGTCATCCTTTAGCTCCTTGGGCTCCTCATGTCTGTGGAAATAACAATAACTACACTTTCAGTCAGGAGGATTCGTAAATAACAATAACTACACACTTAGTCAGGAGGATGAATCAAAGGGGATAATCAAGACGACAGTTAAGCCTGTTGGCTGTGCTTGAGAAAAGCTCCAGTACCTTGGCTCTAGGCTTAGAGTTAGATGATAGTTAGGGTAAGGGTTAGATGATGGTTAGGGTTAGATGATAGTTAGGGTAAGGGTTAGATGATAGTTTAGCGCCAGTACCTTGGCTCTAGAATTAGGTTCAGATGATAGTTAGGGTTAGGGTTAGATGATAATTCGGGTTAGGGTTTGATGATAGTTAGGGTTAGGGTTAGATGATAGTTAGGGTTAGGGTTAGATGATAGTTAGGGTTAGGGTTAGATGATAGTAAAGCTCCAGTACCTTGGCTCTAGGCGTTCCTTCACCTTAGCAATGGATTGGATGTACGGGCCAATCTGTCGGGCTATAGTGGTGAGGTAATCGTTCTCTCGCTTCAGCTGCATCAAATCATGAAGCTGTGCTGCACAAACACAGTAACAACGAGCAATGTGGTGTCACGTTTTAAACCTTGTCAAATAGCCCAACTAGGACAAAGCCGTACCTTCATAGATTTCCTGTTCATTAGCAACTCTCTGGAAGGTCTCCTCCCAAATCTAAAGGACGGAGAACACAGGTGAGCCTGTCATGGGCTGAGTCTGGCTGAGTGAACAAGAACGACTTAAATACATTAAAATGAAATATGAATATCCCTGTCAGAGAGAGCCAATAAGTTACAGTGTCACGTGAATCAATAGGGGTCATAGGTCAGGGGTTGTGTGGCTCCTACATCTTGTGTTTAGTTCAATAGATATGATGGCTTCCCTCATACTCTCTCCCACAGTCCCAACATTTCCACTTCTACAGAACAATACAATGCTTAACAAATACACACTAAATTAAAATTTTATATATTTTATATCTTATTTACTTTATTGATACATTTTCCTTATATAAACTTGTTGGGGTAAAAGCACTCTTACTGTTTTACTCTAACTTTCATTGTACCATATTTCATTACACTAACTTTCCTATAGGAACAATATAATCTAAAAGCAAAACATTTTAAATAAACGTTGGCAGACCTCTTCAAAGACATTCCTCCCAAGCTCCACAGAGGAGTACTCTGAGGAGATCTGTGTGTCCAGCTGCAGCGAGCGCTCCAGGACCTCCTCCATGATGCTGACCCTGATCAGGGAGTGGTGCTTGGTGAGGTCCCTGTGAGTCTCCTGGACCTGGTCCTTCAGCTGCTGGCAGCCCGCCTGCAAGAGCTGGACCGGCAAGGACCACCACACACACCCACACACACACACACACACACACAGGGGATTCTCAAATTATATCATATCCAAGTTAGCTTCATTCACACATGGGGGGTATCTCCAATGATAGCGTAATTGGTTAACAGGTTGACTTTATACTTTAATGGTCTGACCTTTCACCTATATTATTGTAGCTACACAAAGACCAGCTTTATGAACTAGGTAGGTTATTCTTTGCTTTTAATTGATATTGTTCCTAAAGGAGCCACTTTTAACACAAATGTGTTACAAGGAAAGTTAGAGTAAAACTTTAAAATAACTCTTACCCCTACAAGCTTATGTAAGATACTACTAGAGGAAAACTATCAAGGTCAATGTAAGATGAGAGCTATGGAATCACCTTGTAGCTGCTCTCGTAGCCTCGGCAGTGCTCAGTGAAAGGTGTGTCCCCGCTCTCGGCCAGCAGGACCTTGGTGCTGATGTAGCGCCGGTGGGCGGTCGGCTTCCTCACGAGCGAGGAAACCAGGGGCACGTCGCTGCAGGCGGGGGAGTGGCACTGCCCGGACAGGGAACCCTGCACACTGCGTGGAGGCAGCGCGAGCAACAACACAGTCGACCATCTCACATATATACTGTATATACGTTATGTAGATATACTGTACACTCTCCATGATGGATTGAATTGGTTTCCTAATATAACGAGCAAAGGATAAAATAACCGTTGAAGTGAATTGAGTAAAAACTCGTCAAGCTCATGGTACTCCAAAGCAACGTTTCCTAACAAGTGTCTGGGGTGCGCCCCAAATAAAATGTGTTTATTCAAGTGTGCCGTGGGTTGGAAAAGGTTGGGAAATGCTGCTCGAAAGAACTTATAATTGCATATGTTTTCTGTAGAGTATAAGGCCGGCAGTGGAGGAGCAGAACACCAGAACTCACAGTCCACTCCCGCTTCCCAAACCCAATCCAGAGAGACTTTCAGCGATGGAGACCGAGCGCCTGTGTCCCAGGATTAACAGAGACTCCAGACAACGAGCAAACTCAGAGCGATACTCAGTGTTGATCTGAATAACAGAGATAACAACATATTAAGATACATGAGACTGCAAAATATTAAGATTGACTGTATTCACATTAAAGGCTGGCTGAAAATGTCCTTGGGAAGTGTAAAGGCACTTTCAAGATTCATATCAAATTGCCTAAAAAACACTTTATAGAAGGTGTACATGAGGTCTTATATATAAAAATAACAGTAACATGTCATGCAGTAATAAGTGTGTAATCTCCATGATATGATGAGAAGGCGAGGAGCCATGTATACTTTACTACTCTGAGCTGGTCTCAGTTTATGAGGCAGCTTCTCAATCTTCTTTAGTCGCTCCATCAGTTGCTGGAGTAAGAAAACATGGATTAAAGAAACAGCTCTGTTTTATTTCATTTTAAATCTGAATGTTTGTGTTAGGTTTCATACTTACATAACCCATGTCAAGGAACTCAAACTTATTGGCTGAGCTCAGGAAAGCTGAACATGTGACCAGATGAACCTGGAAGAGGAAACGGAGAGACGATATCAGCATAATATGATAATCATTGTTCAAACAGTGACATAGCATTAATATTATTATCATTATTCAAACGGTGACATAACATTATCATTATTCAAACAGTGACATAGCATTAATATGATTATCATTATACAAACGGTGACACAGAATTAATATGATTATTGTTTTTCAAACAGTGACATAGTATTAATATGATTATCATTATTTAAACAGTGACATAGTATTAAACCTCGACGTCTTGAGTGTTAGAGACAGATACAGGTGACTGTGAGTAGCGAGGTCTTCACCTGGAGAGTAGGCAACAAAGCTGAGAGGTGGGCCAGCTGCTCTTTGAAAGCCCTCTCCTTCTCCTCATGCTGACTGGGTAAAACAAACAGAAGCACACAGACTAAATTACTCTTATGTGAATGTGAATGTGAATGTACAGAGGATATGTCATACTGTACATACCCAAACACAAATAACAGGCACTTGGTAATAAGTAAAAGTTTGAGGGTATAGAGGTTGTCATTCTTGTATAAACTCCCTTCTGATACACACATTCGATTATAGTTGTGATGCCCTACAGAGAAAAGATAGTAACCGGATATACTATGGTACTCAAACGAATGACAGGATGTTTTTAGAAGGGAAATGGGATATAGGAAGCCGGCAGAAAACCACAAGCCATTAAGCCAATGCCCAGTATTGATGTGTCTAGCTGCTGGGAAGAGGATGGTTCTTATTGGCCTCTTACATGCACACATACAGTGTCCACACACACAGACACACACACACACACACACACACACACACACACACACACACAGCACTGAGGCCAGACATTACTTCCATGCACACATACAGTGTCCGCACACACACACACGCACGTGCGCACGCACGCACGCACAAGCACACACACACACACATCACTGAGGCCTCACATTACTTCACAGTACTGTTTCTGTTTTACAGTCAGTTTCGGTCCACACACACACACACACACACACACACACACACACACACACACACACACACACACACACACACACACACACACACACACACACACACACACACACACACACACACACACACACACACACACACACACACACAGAAAAAAGACTGTAAATATTTAAAATATGTCCCCTACCTTTGAGCTGCTTTCAAGAGGATCTTCTTCCTCTCCGCCAGTTTTTCCTTTAAATGAAACATATGATAAGGTCACTGCTGGAAGATTATCATGTCCTCTTGTGCAGATTTAGACTGGACACTACTGTTTATTATGGATGTGTAAAATGCACAGTCCTCTGCACTGAGCGGTCACTGAGTAATAATAGTTACCTGCATGTTGTTATACAGAGTAATAATAGTTACCTGCATGTTGTTATACAGAGTAATAATAGTTACCTGCATGTTGTTAAACAGAGTAATGATAGAGTTACCTGCATGTTGTTAAACAGAGTAATAATAGTTACCTGCATGTTGTTATACAGAGTAATGATAGTTACCTGCATGTCGTTTAACAGAGTAATAATAGTTACCTGCATGTTGATAAACAGAGTAATGATAGAGTTGGCCTCCTCCTCCGCGTTGTCCTGGACCTCCCCGATCATAGCCTTCAGCAGGACAATGGCTTCTCTGGCAGATGTCTGGA
>JAPMUY010006999.1:480000-507500 GCA_026901105.3 Galaxias olidus
TCGTTTGACTCAGGAGCGCTGCACTATCAGACAAGTTTGTTTGAAAATGGCTCCCACAAAGGACCCTCACATGTTGCAGTACGACCAGCCAAATTCTTAATTTAATGTTTTTGCTATAGCCCACCTCTATGTACAAGAATGTATTTTTTTTGCAGATTTTTTTTACTGTTGCATTTGCCACAATATTTTGGCCAGTCTAATACCAGTGTTTATTGTAGTTAATGCAGAAGGATCCAGTTAAGTGTTTAAACGTTGTGGAACCTTACAGCGTTTTATTTTATTTCATGCAGATATCTGAAATACCTGACCAAGAAGTACCTGAAGAAAAACAACCTGAGAGACTGGCTGCGTGTCGTCGCTAACACCAAGGAGAGCTACGAGCTCCGGTACTTCCAGATCAACCAGGACGAGGAGGAGGAAGAGGACGAAGATTAAACTGCAAATCGGCTTGATTTTGTACATTTAATAAATTCTTAGTGTAAAAAAGTGTATTTGATGTCAAATCTATTCATTAATCATCTCTTGAGAGGTTTGTCATTTACTTTGTCCAGTTTCTCTTAACGGTTTGAAAAATTAGGAGTCATCTCTAACTTCTGTCAATCAAGACCTATCCCGAATACTCTTAAATCACTTTATTCTTGTGAATGGTCATAATATTAAAACGTTTCGTAGAATAACAAGTTTATCGGATATTGCATTATAGACATGTTATCTGATACCTGCACTATATATTCACTTTAATTTAGAGAGCCCAGGCTGCTTGCGGTGGCCCTTTTATGAAATGCAATTTAAAGCTGTATCAACTGTAGAGTTTACCTGTGATGAAAGTAATTGCTATAACATAACTACATGTTATATTAACTATTCTAAATGCTGCCAACTCAATGGCAGGTATAACCAGCTTGTGCCTCTCGGTTTTCCGCCATATCTTATGTTAAGGGCCACATTTAACATTTCTCTTCCACAAGGGCCTCCATTAAACTTGTCAGTTTTGTTTTTATAATTGGCTCAGGCTATTAAAGGAATAAATTCTGTGACAGCACTACAGCGAATTGCAACTAAGAGCTGACAATTCAGATAACTTACCAAAAACCTGAAATAACCCAATTATACCAAGAGGTCGCTGTAGTTAACTGGGAGAAAAGCCATCAACCATTTCACACCTGAGAAAAATGTTTTTAAGAGATATAAGGTCAACGTCTGCATGGAACTTGATACCGTAACAAACTATAAACTACAAGGAGTCACCTCGTTCTTGGTCAAAAGTAGTTTATAACCCTGAAATGGACACTGAGGGCAATCACCAAATGACGAATTTATTTACCATTCCAATGAAAAACAGAATACATTTAATTGTGAGCTTTTGAACCCAGAAACATACCACCATAACATTACAAATCATTGCATTATGCTAAAAAACTTGAGAAACAGTTGATATTTAACAAGATTTCATCTTGTCTCGCAAACCCTGTTGAACATGTAGCCTTTTGCACAGAAAGAGTGCATTATATTCTACTAGTCTTATCTCTGAAACTGCAGTGATGGCAAATTAATAACCCCCTTCTCACTCAGCTGAGAGGACTAGCTGACAGTAATGGTCTTTGAAGGATTAAGCTGTGCATCCGGACACAGTAAACACGAACAAAAAGGAAATCAAAAACATGGAATGTAACAGAAGTCAACTGCAGAGGCCATTCTTAGGGGACCATACAAGTCTCCATTTCTGATTGTGTTTTCTTGACAGTACGAACTTTGCTGGCATACACAGTAATGCTGTCACAGAACTAAAACTAACAATTGGTCTTTGGGAAAAGAAAAACCTAAATACAGTGACGCCATTATCTTGAAAAGAAAAATCTATTGGAAAAAGGCACAGACATGGAGTGTTGGTCTATTAAGAATCCTTAATGTAGCACCTTGTAAAAGTGTGGAAGAGATCATGGATTAATCAAAAATGGCTTGAACTTAAAAGGGGAAACAGTGGGGGTCATGTAGAAGGGTGAGGTATAGGGAAGCACCACCCCAGAGAGCAGTAGGTGCTTAGAGGGGGCCTGTGGTCAGTGTCCCCTAGGTCCCCTGAAAGAGGGGGGGGGACGGGGACGACCAGAGCGCATGACAGCTAGCGTCGGTCCTGAACAACTGTCATGTCTCAGGATGCAGCACTTTTTTTCCCTCTCTCCTCCTCCCTTCAGTTTCCGGTGTCCAAATTGGTGTAGCCCCCCCGATTGCTTAATCCCCCCCCCTCCCCCCTCCCAGGGCACATAGCATACCCAGATCCTGAGAGCGTGTCGCTTACCCATCCACCCCACAGCACACACTGATTACACAGGTGACCTGGCTGGCAGGTCAGTCCTGGTTTGGCCTCACCAGCCCCCTCCTCAAGTGAAATGGTAAAAAAAGGTGAGAGGTTGAGAGCTGTGGTGGCCAATCAAGAGAGGTTGTGGGCTGTGGTGACCCATCAGAGAGTACGGGGGTTGTACTCCGGCAGCTTCTTGAGTTTGTCCTGCTCCTGTTGGCTGTCCTGCCTGGCGATGACCAATGAGTGAGAGTATCCCATCACCACCTGTAAACATACGCACGCGTTTCAAACCACGTTACTTTACAAACCTGAAAGGCCAAATTCCTCTGAGTTTTTCCTAAGTTCAGTCCCACCTGTTCAACATAGACGCCCTCCAGGGTCTTGACCTCCTGTGCTGTAGTGGAGGACTTAGGCTTGTTGTCTCCATAGCCCTGCATAAAGCAAGAAACCGTCACTCACATATTGACCTAACGCTCAGAATCATACCAAGAACATCTATATTCAATTATCAAGAAAATAAATATTCCATATCCTTAAAATAAAGAACTCTCTGGCAAAGGGAAAAAAAACACCAGCATGTGTAGATAAGATGAGAAAGCCCGGTTGAACGTACCAACTCCCCACAGGTTGGAGACGGCCCCCAGCTGATTGTGCTCTCATCAGCAGCCACGAGGATGCTGCTCTTCCTATGGGAACACGACAAGGCCGGAGGTTATCTTTCAGACAGGCACCACCCACCACCACCACTGCTGCTGCTGCTACCCACACATGGCCCAGTGACAGGCTGGAGAGGCTGCACTCACCCACAGGCCAGACTCCGGACCTTCCACCCACACAGATCCTGCACTGATTTGGGGTACATGGTGGACTCCCGAGAGGTGTTTGTGACCCCCCAGAAAAACAGCCCTCCTGCAAACAAAAGGAGCACGCCACTTAGACTAGCAGCATACATTAGGCAGGTAGCAAGGTCAAAGATATTCTTTTTGTATCAATTGAACGTATTAAACATTTTTGTATAAACACTTGAAACAATCATATATGTCCGTATTATGACTTGCACGATTACCGTTTATTGATGACCATATTCGTTACGTTAAGAGTATGATTAAAATGATTATACCAAGAATACTAGTCCAGTGCCATAGTTCACACAGAGGATCTCACCCTCCTGTGTCCCAATATCATTTGCCACTTGATCATGTGTCTAGGGACTCCTGGAGTTCTGTAGGTCTGCCCCTTGGATTAAAGAGGGCTGCAGACTCAGAGAGCCAGAGTATTTATGCCTGCTTTGGAGCACAACCTCCCTTTATCACTAGGGATGCACCGATGTATCGGCCGATGATGACCTTGTTGACTGCCATCAGCCTATCGGCAAATAAGACGGCATTCACCATGGCAGTGGCCGATGTTTGACGCTTATCAACTTGCGTGGTCTAAATGTTACCGCGCCATGTTTGTTTTCAAATAGGAGGGAAAGAAAATGTCAGCTGTGTGGTAATATTTCAGAGTGGGCTTTGAAATATTAAAAGCGGTTTCATACATTTTTATGATCGAGTTTGTGCTCAAATCGAATTTCGGCAGCCGGTCAAATTGGCACAACACTGGTATTAACGTCAAGCGTAGTCAGTCAGAAGTCTGAATTAACTCAGAACAGCATCACTGTGGTGGCAATGCACTTGTTTTATCATTTTGTGTGTGAAATTTTACCACACTGGACTTTGTTTTAGCTCTTTCATAGTTGAACAGCTACCCCTCTTCGTCTTGAAGTTAACATCACTCAATAATTTAATTGTCACCCTTATGCACCCTGCTTAAGTTGGCAGACTGATAACTCCTTATCCAATAAGCACACTGAAGAAGAGGGACTGTTCAACTCCGTTTATTTAGTCAATGGAGGTAGGTTAAAACTGTAAAACCATGTACTTCCAATAGACTGATCAACACAATGTAAAATCAGGCAAGACAGGCAGAGATCATCTCTAGCTCTAACGACAAACTAGCGTCTCCTATGAGCAATGTGATGTCACTTCTAACAAATGCTTCTTCAAGGCCCAGAACACATACGGGATACGCACCGTGAATTTCAACCAAAAGACAAACTGTTCAATTTAATCATTTAATTTGAATCTATTATTCGATTAAATTCTTAATGAAGATTAACATCCCTATTCAAAACAGTTCAATTATTTTTAAATTATGAAGATTTCTTTGTTTCCCTGGCACAAAAGGGGGAATAAATAACAAAAACAAAATAGGCCTAAAAACATCTGTATCGGCCGAATTGTTATTTAAAACATCGGTATCGGCACAGAATTTCACGATCGGTGCATCCCTACCTATCACCTGTTTGGACATGGTCATGGTCTTATGACAAGACTGTGAAAAAGGGTGAAAAACTGACAGCCATTTTGATTATTTGGACTAACATCGCTCAGTGGAGTAAATGCCACTGTAATCCAGTAAAGTACATTCAGAATATATCCCTCTTTACCTATACTATATAGTAGGGTGTTGTGTCAAAATGTATTTATTAAGTCCTGAAAACTAAAACTTTTAATTAAAAACTATTTTCCTTACCCATCTCGCTGAGGGCGAAGGAGCACTGGTAGCCGGTGAAGATCTGGGCAGCGCCGCGCCCCGGGAAGTCAAAGAGCTTGACTAGTCTGGGCACCATCTCATCCTTCTGCTCTGTGTGGCCCAAACGACCATAGCCTCCGAAGCCCCAGGAGAACACACGCTTCTGGGAGTCCAGCACCAGCTGAACAACACACGCGTGTAAAATACATTTAACAGTACGGAGAGGAATCCTCTGAAGAAATCTCCCTCCCATGATCCTATTCTACTGAGAAATCAATGTTAATACAATAGCTGAATGAATACCAGTCCTTGCGCTGAATTTGAACACTTAAAATATCTGCTCTAAATGTATACACTTCCTCTTCTGAAATGTTGGTCAAGTTTTTTTCCTGCTTACTTTAATAAGTAAATTACTGTAAAATTAATAGCAAGTAATTATGAGTTACTTCAGACTGTATTGCTTGTGAAGCGGTTGGGCCTCTCTGAAATAGGGGGCAGAACAGTGTGTGTGTGTGTATGTATATATACTCTAAGAAACGGAGCAGAACGGGTGTGTGTGTGTGTACTCTCCAACAGAGCAGAGAGGGTGTGTGTGTGCGCTCTCTGAAACAGGGAGCAGAGAGGGTGTGTGTATACTCCCTCAAACAGGGAGCAGAGAGGGTGTGTGTGTACTCCCTCAAACAGGGAGCAGAGAAGGAGTGTTGGTACTCCCTGAAACAGGGAGCAGAGAGGGTGTGTGTACTCTCTTAACAGAGCAGAGAGGGTGTGTGTGTACTCTCTGAAACAGGGAGCAGAGGGTGTGTGTGTGTGGGGGTGTGTACTCTCTGAAACATGGAGCAGAGCAGAGAGGGTGTGTGTGTGTGTGTGTACCGTGTGATTCCCGCCACATGCCACGTCCCGGACCACCACGTTGGAGACTGGCGTGATTTGGCCGTCCTTTGACTTCTCTATGAAGATGGCCACGCGGCGCGGGATGACCTCGCAGTCAAACTCAATACGCTGGGCACGGGCAATGAACTTCCCGTCAGAGTTATGACCTGCACGGGTCATAGACGGATCAAGAGACAGAGAGAGCGAGAGCGGGGGTGGGGTGGGGGGGGATAGAGAGAGGGGGTGGGGGTGGATAGAGACAGAGAGGGAAAGAGAGAGGGATAGAGAGACAGAGAGGAATAGAGACAGAGAGCGATGGAGAGAGAAATTGAGAGACAGAGAGCGATAGACAGAGAGAGGGATAGACAGAGAGAGAGAGATAGGGCGATGAGGTCAGAGAACATTCCAAACTGTTAGTTGAACAGGTAGGTAAAAAGGTGAGGTTTGTTCAGTTCCCTCTATTGATGGAGCGCACCTAGCTGGCCGTACTCTGGACAGCCAAAGGAGTACACGTTGCCTTTGCAGTCCACCACCATGCTGAACTCTGCTCCACACGCCACCTTGACCAGCGGCTGACCGTTGTACTGGATCTGCAGGGAACACCACCACAACAAAACAAGCAGGGAAATGGGTCATTTGTTTTAGTTATTCGTAGCAATATTCAGAATTATCCCATTCATTCCTTATTTTACTCTGACTGACTGGTTAAATCATGTTGGATCTGTTAGTACGGAAGCGCTTATTAGGAGCTTCCTAAAATTTCATGAATTACACTTGATAATTATACTAATTGTGAAGTGTTTCGGTGTCAGAGATGCGCTAAATAAACTCAATGAGCTATAATGAATGTAGTGTGAGCAGCGTACCGGAGCCGGAGTGAGGACAGCATCTGTCTGGTTCCCCTGGCCCAGCTGGCCCAGTTTGTTCTCCCCAAATGAGTACACAGTGCCGTTCTCTGAAACACACACACAGCAGTGTTAAGTGTCAAAGACTTTACACGTGTTCTAATCAGGCTACAGTAGCCTTGTTCCAAAGTCAGGGCCTAGCCAGGTAAATAAGTGAGGAAAGCATTGTAGTGTTCACCACTCCCCCTTCTCAACATGTAATTTCAGAAGGCAACAAGAAGTGGGCTGGATTCATAACAGTTGTGTTTCTGGTAAATAAAGAGCAGCCAGGAGACGTAGCCCTGTGTGGTGCCTGCAGTGGAAGTGAGTCCAGTCAGCGGTCCGGAGAGGAGGGTGGTGGACTGTTACCGGTCAGAGCCAGGGTGTGGTTCCGCCCGCAGGCCGCAGCTACCACCACGTCCTCTGCCAGGGCGTTGATCAGCTTAGGAGCCTCCAGGCGCTTGGTGTCCCCGTGACCCAGCTGGCCCTTCTCATTACGACCTGCCGGCCAGACACACACGTCAATCAAATGGAGATTGTGCTTTGTTTGACAGAACGGACAAAAAAATGTGGCTTTGAGAGGTGGGTGTTATGGACTAACCAGTGGACCGGGCTATGAGAGGTGGGAGTTATGGACTAACCAGTGACCCGGGAAATAAGAGATGGGTATAATAATAATAAACAACAACAACTACATTTAATTTATAGGCGCCTTTCTAAACACCGAAGGTGACCGTACAAGATATATACAGTAAAAACAGCACAATATACAATTTAGGAGGCAATAAACATAGGACAGACACATGGGAATTGAGGCAGAGGACTTGAGGAACATTACAAGGGTAAAAGGTATAAAACAACAAACACATTATGTCAGGCATCTTAATGAGAAGGCTCTTTTAAATAGATGAGTTTTTAGGAGCTTTTTTAATGTTGTACAACATTAAAACAATTTAACAGAAGGTTTTCTTTAAATACAAAAGTTTTTAGGGCCTGATTTAAAATTGGATAGAGTCGGAGACATCCTCAGATGGTCTGGGAGGGCAATCCACAGACGGCCCTGCAGCACCGAACGCTCGGACTAACCAGTGACCCGGGCTATGAGAGGTGACTAACCAGTGACCCGGGCTATGAGAGGTGGGTGTTATGGACTAACCAGTGACCCGGGCTATGAGAGGCGACTAACCAGTGACCCGGCCTAGGAGAGGGGGGTGTTATGGACTAACCAGTGACCCGGGCTATGAGAGGTGGGTGTGTTTCAGTGTTCTCACCCCAGCTCCAGAGCTTGCCCTCGGTAGTGATGAGCAGGCTGTGTGCAGCGCAGGGCCCGGACACCACACAGCTGACCTGGACGTCGTTCAGACAGCCGTATCGGTGAGGACCCCACAAGTTCTGGCCCAGGTTCCGGAACGCGGCTGAGACACACGCACAGGAAAGTAGGTCTAACGTTAATACCAAAGACAGTCTACTTACTGAAACACATTTTGTTAGTATAATTCTCTGGTAATCAGTTTGCGTACGATTTTGTGATGCAAGGAGTCCAGGTTTGAGGCCTTTAACAAGGGGATGTGTGAACGTACAGCAGATAGCTCTAGAAACATGGCTGCATTAGAAGGGAGTCTCTTATAAATAAGACAACTGTTAGTATCCATGTATATGCACTGCTTTCAATCCATACTGAAAGGTTGTCTTTGTCCAATGCAGTCCCGCCAGCTGCTCCACCCAACCCCCCACTAGACCCAACAACAACAAAGCCTGTTGCAGAAAACAATTAGCCATGCTCCCGGCCACACCACGCTCCCAGGCCGGCCACACCATGCTCCCAGGCCAGCCATATCCCAAGTCAGGGACAAAATATATGAAGACCCTCAACCAGAACATGCAACAGGGGCTGCATATTTAGGAATGGTGAGAAGTTTCCCCAGGTGGGTCACATTCGTCCAAAGTCGTACCTTGTGATTTTGGCACTTCTTTTCTCCCAATTAAATCCCAATTAGTGGCTCCAAACACAAGCAGCTGACCCTTGACCTTAGGGCATTCCAGTTTCTAAAAGAAAATTTCAACAAGCAGTAACTTAAGTATACAAACATCTAGTAGACGTTAGAACGCATATTTGATTTTAGAGTTAAGTGGACTCAGTTTAAAATTATAAAGACGAGAATAGGGGTTACATTTTAAAATCATTCTATGTGAAGACACTCACAATTTTTTCCTTGACGTCGTCAGACACACTGACAGGCTGGAGGCCAGACTTGGAGGCCAGCTTGCCAGGTTTTTTGTTGTTCTCCTGTTCAAAATCGTCAAACTCATCATCACTGCTGAAGTCCTCCTTTTTTTTGCCACCCGCTCTCTTCCTCTTTGTGCCACCATTTCCTGAAACTTCTGTCACCTTCTTGCGTGGCATCTTTGATAAGGATATCTAAAAAAACAATAAAAGGGCACTGATGTTATCTCCGTGCATGTAAGCATTTTAACTAGATATGCTACCTGATTTATTTTCATAATCCCATCTTTGTTGGTAGAGCAAGTCAGTTATTTTAAAAAAGTAAAAATAAATAACACAAGCTTAGAAATATATATATGCATTATATTATTATTAGCTAGAACTGTAGTTCTATTGTTTTTATGTTGCAATATCGAATCGCTAGGGGGCGCCAACGCGTCAAAATTGCATCTAACATTCTTGGCAAGTTCAATGTAAAGTTTCCCTAAAAAAACGTAACTTTTGCCATTCTCGCTCAATTTGACACGGACCCTTTAGCAATGTAACTTTATTGAAAAGTATTTTCATTGATTGGACTCTTGTCGGATTTTAGGTTGGTTATTGTTAGTTAACGTTAAATGCCTATGTTAGCAAGCTACATGGTGCGCACCAAGACAAAGAACAGCTAGAACAGCTGCACTAGATGCGACCGCTAGCTAGCAAACTAGCTACTTATCTGCTAGTTTGTAGCGAACTAGATGGCGTCGTCATTCATTGAATTGCACTCCAGTATATCGCAATATTACGTTATGCCTGCCTTATCACGAAATTGATTGCTGGCTTTAAATTAAATTAAGCTGACGACGCAGGTTACCATAAATTAACTTACGATTTGCGTTAACTAGCTAGGTATCGTACGTAGCCAAACCGTGACTGCAGCCTGACGCTACTAGCTAGTAGCTGCTGTTTTATGTCACGTTGTTGATATGCATCTTGGCTGGAAAGCAAACATTTGCAAATTTATGGAAGCTATCCAAACAGAAGTTATTTTAATCACATCGAAAAGTTTGATTAATTAGGTAAAGAGCGATTTTGGGGAGATTCAAATGTATTTCGGCGTCTTACGGCGAGCTAGCAAAAATAGACAAATAGCTAGGCTCTTGTTGGTTTAGGACAAAGACACAAACATACATTAAAAATACTGATACAAGTTAGTTTTTTTTTCTTCAAATTCGCTCAGATTAAATAAAGTTACGGCTTTTAAGGAGCTAATTAAGTAACGTTACTTTAGTGAAGACGTTTTGGTCCCTTGAATTCGCTAGCCAACAAAAAAAAAATTATCTCACTGATTTCCTGATTCAGCAGCTCTTGCGTGCTTGTCCGTCTTCCTCGTTTTTGATTGATTTTGAACAAAAGAATCTGCAGTCTCCTCCATCACACCACGTGCCTCATTAATTTACAATTCAGGGAGGACAACAGCCATGCACCATATAGAATATGCAAATAGCGCTACAAGACACTGCATTCTATGAACTTGGGCAAAAAAGTGTGCCTATGTTGTGGTATTATGTCAAATCAAGTTGAGTTTCTTATGTGTAGGTGAAGTTCAGAAACAAAAATAAGCTTACCTATTATAGCAGCAAATAATTCTCTTATCTTCTTGAGCCACTGGACCTCTGCATCTGGTGTGGTGTTCACGATAAAACCCCGTTTTTTTTATATAATCAGGTCACCTTTGGTATGGAGCTGTGATGAACTAAAAACTATAATAACACATGGGACAGTTGCCCCCCCCCCCCCAAAAAAAAAAAGTGAAGACAGAAGAGAGCTTAGACACGTCACTGTCGCCCTCCTGTGCTTAGGAGTTTAGCCTGCAGCATCCCTGCATGCTCTGCAAACTGGCCAGTGGCCATCTGAAAAAACCTCAAAGTACGTAATCTGTAGTCCTGTTTAATAGCAAATAGTATTGATCTATGCATCATGGACTAGTTTCTGATAGATGAGTTGATGGGGGTTTCCTGGGTTTTCCTAGCTATCCTCCAGGCCGGTGCACTTTTGTGTAGCCATGCACAGGAGTTGTTGGCTATAGATTTTCTAAGGCCTTTAAAGGATAAGACCAAGCTAGTGAAATGACTGCCATGCATGTTGATGCTTTTAATAAATAGACAAATAAAATGAAGTTGTTCTTTATCATGACAGAGACAACCTTTTGTTGACACCTGAATGATCTGTATGTAACCCACGCTACTACAACATAACCTAAACCTGTATTAGTCATATTGTCTGTTACACTGTCAGAAGAATACTTCATAAATCCGACCCCTTGTCTAGTAGAACATAAGCAATTCATTTTTAAATGTTGTCTTGCAAAATATCCAATTACCTAAACGGGTATTACTAGTCTACATTTTCCCAACTCTCCCTGCCCGTTTCTCTATTTGAATTATCCCAGCTCAGCCCACCTATTTTAAGAAAGGGGTCCATGAGGCAAACTCTGCTCCAATTGGTTGACTCCCAAGCCATGTTCACTGTTATTGGCTGGCGTCGTTGAGCTCGTTTTGCCTTGGGGTAAACGGACCGTGCCGGGGATCGCGCACTGCAGTGGGAGGGAACAAGGAAGAGAGGGAGGAGAGACCACAAAAAACAAAAAACTAAATTCAGACAAGAGTTTTCTCATATCTGGTGTGAAACTCAGTAACTAACTAGTGTATTCGTCCAGAGTGCTAACTCTGTTTTTGTACGTTTGAGGAATAGACAAGGCAAAGCAGCAGGAGACCGGCTCATCCTGTCTGCGTCCAGTTAAGGGCTTTTACAGGGAGGGAGGGAGGGAGCAGAGATGGGTGCAGCCTCTGCAAGCAGGCTATGTTGCTAACACTTAGTGTGGGGAAGCCTATTGGACCGAGGAGCTAAAGCAAGGTGTGTGTTTGACAGCCGGTGGGCCATAGTAACAGGATCTGAAGGTAAGAGCCTATTGTCTGTGCTGTGTGCCTGTCTTTCTCTGCATCTAGCAGCTGTGATATCACCAAGCCTGGGGCTTCTCTGTAAAAAGGTGGGATGACTGCTCAATCAGTTTCAATGCATACCCTCCATCGGGCGCTTTTCAGAGGTTCTGGAGAAGATGGAGGATGAGACTATAATGTAGTTAGCCCCCCAGCAGCTGGTTTGGAGAATTTTACTGTGAATGATCTTCTTGGTTTGGGATGAAGTCCATAATTTTAGTGGAGGAGGCAATGTGCATCCTTCAGGCCTATAGCAGTCTCTTTCTTACAAAGGTAAGTGCATGCAAATCCAAAATGTCATGCGGAATTGAATGGAAGGGAAATACATCATAGAGCAGGAGACAACAGTTTTTAATACACACAGGTACTATATGCATGTCCAGGTAGATAAGTTATGCATTCAGTGTTTTTTGTGTGTGAAATATTTACCTGTGTATATCTAAATAGTGTTTTGGGGCGTAAGAGTTGTGCACCAGCTGAAATAAGTAGCAGTACTCCTTCCTGGATGCATGTTGACATATTTAGATTGGCTGTGTGCATATTTGTTAGCCAATTATCTTTAATGATAAATACTTTTAAATAAAGTTCTATATGTTTTGCATATACATAGACATCAAAATATTATGCAAACAAACCATCACATCAAAAAGCCAATGAAATTTTCTCTCTGGGCAATGCAAAATATTTGAAGCTTTATATTTAACTTTATCTGTTAGCAAAGTTAATATCTCAGCCTATTTTTTATTATGTATGTGTTTGTCTGCTGTGCGTGTAGCTTTGTATTTGAAAAGAGTAGGCGACTGCATTGGGGACTCTAGTGTGTGTTAGGCCATGTCAACATTCTCTTCATTTGGCCCAGGCCAAGCAAAATCTTGTGCTATTTATACTCTCTACTCGACAATCTCCATGGTGATGATTATTTTGAAGACCGTTGAGGCTAGGCTAGGATGACGTTGTTAAACAAATGACTGACTATGGAATGGACTTAGAAAAAAAAGAAAGCAGTTATACAATTATACGTATTTCTAATCATTTTAATGTCACTTGAAATAACACGAAGCAAAAGACAAAATGTCCACTTTGTAAACAACGTGATGCATGACCTCATCGGGTAGGCTTGTAAACCAGGCTTGTAAATGACAGTTAACTAGCACAGTAGTATGTTGTCAGCAAAGTAGCGTTGTGTAAACCACCTGGTCCAGCTAGTTAAGACAAAATCTTAGAATAAGATTCTTCAGGCACTCTTCTAAATAGCACAGATATGTTTTGATATGTTAAGGAACACACTGAACATTTTAACTTGACGTGTTTGAGGTTCATCCCTTCATACAGTATAAGCTGGTGTCGTTGTTTTTGACACTGCTTTTTAGTCAACAGTGTGGTCTGAGTGGGAGAACAGCGCCCAGCTTAGACAGGGCTTCCCTTGGTTCAAAACAATTCCAATGCTGTTCTCACGTCATAGATTACAGTAGCTCTCTCTCTCTATCCCTGCTATTGTCTATTCACTAGACAAGCCCACACCATGTATGGATGCTCTTTTCCCCTAGAGTCCTAGTGAATTATTCATGGAAATTGACCGACCAGCTTGATCTGAGCATAGTTCAACGGAGAGGGAGGAAAGTTTTTTTTAATAGGAAACCAGATGATGCTGGCTGTTGTTGAGCTAAAGAAGGACAGAGTTTCATGAAGCTCAACTTGTTACACAAGTTTACAGCTGGCATTCTGACACCACAGATTTCAAATGATTTGTATTTTATCTTGTCTATTTATAATAAATGCTCAAACTGTGAAGTGGGGAGAGAAAAGTACTATCCCAATGATCCCTGTAGGTCTTAAAGGCCAGTTAGTCTATTATTATTATTTTATTTATTCATGTAAGGGTCTGTGTGAGTACAGTCATGAAGGAACACATGAAAACCTCATGTCAACAGGTTAACCACGTCCAGTGTGTATGGTCATATATTCTTTACATCAAATGCCATATTTTATTTTTTTCTAACAGAAATCATTAGTAGTTTGTCTTGTAGTCATAGTTCCTCACTCCCAAGACCAAGGAGGAATGAGCTCCATTGATATGGGAGAGGATAGTCATCCAGCGTCTGAGCTTAGACTTTTACAGTCGCTGGGAAATGACATGTCTGAATCTGCCTCACACGCAACAGGAATTTGACAGGCGCTTGATGTGGCATAACATCTGTTTACCTGGAGTGTGTGTGTGTGTGTGTGTGTGTGTGTGTGTGTGTGTGTGTGTGTGTGTGTGTGTGTGTGTGTGTGTGTGTGTGTGTGTGTGTGTGTGTGTGAGAGACAGAGGGCAAGATAGAGAGTGAAGAACAGAGTTAGTGTGTGCGTGCGTCAGTCTTCTAATTTCGAAAGTGTTTCCATTGAATGTTGGGGAGATTAGGGGTGGGGAAGAGAGTTGTGTTACTGTAAATTAGAGTGCATGTATCAAGGTATTCCACGTCTTTCACTGTGGCATGATTTGACAAGAACTGAAGCATTTGTTTACAGCAATGATTTCTGGTTTAAATCTTAGTCATATTGTAACCTCACTAAATACAACTAAAACATATTTCCATTTTTCAATATATTTTCATATTTAGTTTTAATTGTCACTTGCAATAATCTTAAAGTTTTTTGCTCCAGAGTTTATTCTGATATTGTAGCTATGTGTATGCATGTGTTTCTGTTTTGAGTTATCATATTGAGGCAGCACTTCATTACTGAATTAATGCATTGATGTGGATTTGTCTTAACAGAAAAACTGATGTGACCACTGCTAAAAACCAAATATGTCCTCAGCACATCCGCTCCTCCAGCGAGCCCAGGGTGAGTCTCTGGAATGCCGGCTTGGTGTTTGATAGATTACCTTTTACATTAAACCGGCTGTATTGATTAATGATTATCGAAACATTGTAAATTTATTGTGGTTGGAACAATTGAGTGTGCTGATTCTTTTAATTTCAGTGTCAAATTTTGTTTTCTGAGCACATGAACAGTGTACATATAATACTTACTATAGGGCCATTGTTATCATTTGTCTTGACACTCTGAATGCTCCAACCGTAAAGGGAATAGTCAGTTTAGTCGCCATAAAACCCCAAATGTCTTTGCTCTCCCATGTGTCTCGTCACTTCCTGATATTTGATCTGTAAGGTATCCCATGCGGGTAACCCCCCATGTTATGAACAAACAGAAGCTTAGACTGTGTAACTGCTGTAATTGAAGAAAGAGCATTTTAAATCTCCTTATATGGACCAATGGGTGTGAACTCTCTGTGTTTGGGGGGGGGGGGGGGGCAACCTTACTGTCCATATGGCTGCCTCTAACTCCAACCCCGACCCTAACCACGTTGGCCACCAGGGCTAAACGCTTAGGGTACACTTCACACCAGTCCCCCTGTGGTTGAGTCTCTGTGTTGGGAGACTTTGTACAGTGATGGGTTAGGGGGACATGTTTAACTCTCCCCTCTTTTACGCAGGAACCAGTTAGTGTGTGTTGTGAGATTTAGTATAGTGGGGTGTTAGGGCAGTAAGTGTGTGTTGCAGAATGTGTAACACATACACAAAAGAAAAAGCTGTGAAGTAGTTTAGAGTGAGGATCAAATAGGATGAGACTTTGTTTCCGTGTGTAACTGGAACAATGTTTTATGGTGTCGTGTGGGGACATCGTGTGTTGCTGGGGTTAATGATTTACCACAGGGGTATCATGAAGAACATGAAGCTGCTTCCAGCTAGAGTCAGGTGCTGCGCTGAACCAACAGTGTTAAGCCCAGCTCCCGTATGACATGCCACAGGGGGACATACGTTAGCCTGTAATCCTCCACGGAGTTGTCAACTCTAATCAGTCAACTTCAGGCCCCCAGTAATAGACTGACCAATAGGAAATTGGACATACAGGCAGACTGGCAGACCCATAGAAAATATATCTACATAGATATTATAGTATTTAGAGTTGTTAACTTAACCTGGTGGGTATGTAGCCCTTTGAGGTAAATGTATCATCAACTTGTCACCGATATAGTTGTCGAATTGGATATTTTATGTCACAGTAACTTTTTTTAAATAATGGTATTATTTTACAACCCTTGTTTCATTGCATATTGTAATAGAAATATTGCAGCTGACTAAACCGCGTTGATTTAAGGAATACAGAAACTTAATAGTTCAGGTATTTGAAAATAACAGCAGTGACCCTGATGCCATTATTGTTTGCCGGTCTCTGTGTCCTGGGACTTTCCTTTTTGAAGTTTAGTCCCACACTAGCCCTGTCATTGTACAGGCAGGGTTTTGTCCTAGCATGCTGGTGATTTAATCGTCTTCGTCTGCGTTGGTGCTTTAAAGAGTTTATACCACCTTTCACAACCTGTTAGTCACAACAGAGTCTGTTGTGGGCTTGGCTCTTTGATATTAATTACTGTAACCAAGAGAAAACACAGCAAAACAATGTTTGGGTGTGCCAAACGGTTGTCCTGAAGCAAGAACCCTATGGCCTAAAGTTATAACATAAATTGCCTAGTGATAACAAAAAATTACACTCAAGGCAGAGATCAATGAGAACCTGAAACTAATTCATTTTTTCTTTAATGTCAAGAAGCCACATCACTTTGTCGTTTTTTAATCAAATTTTTATGCTTTCAGTGCCAATATCAAACGGAGCCACACCTATGGAGGAAGAGCAGGGCGAGGATGAAGAGGGGGAGAAGTTTGAGTTTGATGACTGCGATGAAGATTCTACCGCGATCAAAGAGAAAGAATCCGCCCCCAAATCTGACCTTAATAAGAAGCGTTTGCCCATGATAAATACAAATGGCCCTGGTTTTACAAAGGACCTGGAAAAACGTCAAATGAATGGCACTCCCTCTAGTGGTCAGGAGGGCCAAATCATGCAAGACAATGCCAACAATGCAGGTGAGTCAAGTATGACTGCGTCCCTTTATGTACTGAATTATCAAATGTATTTATTATTTTAATACCAAGTGATATGATAGTTTTAGATAGATAATTTATACTATAGAGAGATTTACAACAATATCATAACTCCTACTCATGTTGATTAAACCTTTCAAGAGATTCAGCTTAAAGAAAGTTGTGTTTCTACAGATATTGTGCTCCGGAAGTCTCCAGAAGGGTAAGATATAGAATCTTCATACAGTTCAAATCTTAAAAAAATACATCCATGTATGTTAAAGTATTGACATGAGGCTGAATCACATGTTTTTATTTGATTTTCATTGCATCTTTGTTGTATGTAGCTGTGGTTCCAACCACTCATTTTTGTTTTGTTTCAGAAGATCCATCTCTTCTGAACTCAGTACAACTGGAAAGGAAGAGAGCTACAGGAGGCCAAACGGTCTTCATGAAGGTAGGCAACGTTAGTGACGTTTCACAGCTCACAGCGCATACTCTCCCATTGTGTTTCTACTATGTCTCCTTCCTTATCACATATGTGAAAGATTATGGAGCTTTCATTTTAGCTTCAGGTGTTTAGACAAAACCAGGAGATAGATGATGACATAACCAGGAGATAGATGACCAGTAGACACTTAACCAGGAGATAGATGACCAGTAGACACATAACCAAGAGATAGATGACCAGTAGACACATAACCAGGAGATAGATGACCAGTAGACACATAACCAGGAGATAGATGACCAGTAGACACATAACCAGGAGATAGATGATGAGTAGTAGACACATAACCAGGAGATAGATGACCAGTAGACACATAACCAGGAGATAGATGACCAGTAGACACATAACCAGGAGATAGATGACCAGTAGACACATAACCAGGAGATAGATGATGAGTAGTAGACACATAACCAGGAGATAGATGACCAGTAGACACATAACCAGGAGATAGATGATGAGTAGTAGACACATAACCAGGAGATAGATGATGGGTATACACATAATCACTGTACAGCTCCATGTTTACTGAGAGTTAAATAGAAAACAAGTTATCATTGGTTGACCTCCTTTTTATTATATTGCATTTCCACGTTATGCTATGTTGAATCACCTTGATGATATATATGAAAGGCATATTTACTGCACATATACTCTTCCAGTGACACAGACGCACACAGACACAAAGACACACTCAGACACACACACACACACACACACACACACACACACACCACAGGTGTCTGTCTGACTGGGGATGACCCCTGTATCTTTGTCGACGCCCCTATCCAGGTGTGGGCTCTGAGTCTGGAGCAGAATGTCTCTATGCCAGAGTCATTAAAAGGCGAGATCGAATTGTAGCCCCTCCAGGTCTGTGGTCAAACGCTGCCTCGTGTGGTGGGAGGTGGAACTTAATTTGGTGTCACTGTCCAGAAGCCAACCATAGCCCTGGGACTTCTCTGGTGCCAGTGATAATGCAGCACCGGGTGGGAAGCTGTGGGTTGATGTCAACAGTATCACTGGGATTTGTAGTTTAACAAGCTGGGAATTCTGGGTAGTCGCAGGGCTGTGGATAGTTTCTGGATGAATTCATGTTGCAATAGGTGATGCCATCATGGGATTGAAATCACAAACAAATCACAAAATAATTTAGGAATATAACTGTCAAATTGCGGACGGAATTGGTTAAATGTAAAGTAATCAAGCCTGAATGAGAAGGAGAGGAATCAATGCTCTTATCCTGCCAAAGCTACTATACACGATGTCAGATAAATCAATGGTGTTCCATTGACAGGGACTGAAGATCACTCACTATGGAGCAGAATTAGATTTCTGCATGGCTGAATCCTATTGAGATCAAGTGGTGGCTTTGGGTTTGTGGAATCGGTGTGTGCTGGAGAATGTTGGAGAACCACTGCTGATTTGTCCTCAACAGACCTCTTATATTGATGCAAGTTTCCCTCATCCGTGTGTGTGTGTGTGTGTGTGTGTGTGTGTGTGTGTGTGTGTGTGTGTGTGTGTGTGTGTGTGTGTGTGTGTGTGTGTGTGTGTGTGTGTGTGTGTTCAGTTCAGGCACCACACCGGGCCAAGGAGTGGTTCAGTGTGGTTTCAGAGCTCACACTGCGACTACACAAAGGTACACTAAGCCCCGCCCCCCAAAGACTAGACTCGTTAGACATCCTATAGGCTACTTTCTCCTGTGGTTAAGCCCCGCCCCCAAAGACTAGTCTCCCCGTTAAACATCCTGTAGGCTGCTTTTATTAAGTCCCTCCCCAATGAATAGTCTCTTAGCCTCTTAAAGACCACGCTCTCCTAAAGACCACACCTTTTTTTAATAAGCCCCTCTCCTGTGAATAGTATCTTAGCCTCTTAAAGACCACGCCCTCCTGAAGACCACACCCTCTTCTGAATAAGCCCCACCTTACACTGTGTTCTTATTTTCAGCAATCCTGTATTAATATTATGGATTAACAGAAAAGCTAGTATAACCAGATCTGGAAAATAATGCAAAGATCCTTTCATTTGTATTTTCAAAAATGTCCCAAAAAGGAGTTGGTCTATGTTACTAAGTCCTAGTTTAGCTACGACCTGATCATAATTCCTTAATAAGTTACTGTTCCATTAGACTCTATTAGATAAGTCTTGCTGAATCAACCAGTCAAGTCAACAACCTCGTCTCTCTGTTGTTCTGGAAAGGTTGAACCCAGTATACTCAGTTATAGGTGGTACAAGGATAAAAGGAACAAGAAGCTATGCACACACACACACACACACACACACACACACACACACACACACACACACACACACACACACACACACATCACCTCCAGGACTGCTGCTCTGGTGCAGATGTTAGCACATTTCCCCAGACACCTTGGAATGTCCTCAGCGTGGAACTGCTGCTTTCTCAGCCAAAAGCAGTCGACTGACTAACGCCCTGCACAGTGTCCAGCATGTTCTCTACAGCAAAATATAAACTACAACAAGAGGCAAATGGGAACATGATTTGGGATTAAGACAGATTCTGATCATGATCTTTTTTGCTGTTGATGTTTGCATTCAATATTTTAGTAGAATTGTGACACAATGAACAGTGGATGGATCCACATGTGTTGTTGTTGTAGTGTGTGTGTGTGTGTGTGTGTGTGTGTGTGTGTGTGTGTGTTTGTTTGTCAATATTATTTGTCACCTTCACACTCTCTCTCCCTGTCCCAATACCTTTTAAGAAAGTTCCACTCAAATCCCAAACACTTGACTAGACTTGTTGTTCGTAGAATTCCTCCTGCCTGCTGGATGCTGGATGCTGTCCAACCTAACGGCGCCAGCGATAATTACTCATTGCAGAAGGTTTGGTTGTCCTTCAGGGAAATCTCCTATCATGCTGGAGACAGACAGCCCGGTAGATGCCACCAGTCTGGACCGTACACCCGGCTCGGACCAGAGGCCCAGTCAGGATAACCTATCCATCCCAGAGGACCGGTCCGATCCAGACCAGCATTCAAGCCCAGAGAACTGTCCCAACCCAGACCAAGACCCCTCTGAGGGTCAGGAAAAGCAGCCGAGCCCAGATGGAGCAGACAGTGGCGCTCTGGAAGGAGCCGTTCACCCAGAGGACAACAGCAGCCCAGAGGTCATCTACGACGATGTGCCCTCCGAGAACAGGCCGCCCACACTGGAAGGTCAGCATTGTGTGTGTGTGTGTGTGTGTGTGTGTGTGTGTGTGTGTGTGTGTGTCAGTATGGGGTTATTAGTTTTTATGTAGCGTGTTGTTGTATACAGTACTGTGCATAGGTTTTAGGCAGGGGATGCTGTTTTGAAGGCGAAGGGTGGTCACACCAAATGTTGATTTGATACAGATTTGCTTTTCCCTCACTTTGTATTTTATGAATTGTTAAAAAAAATAAACAATTAACATTTATCCTTATATGTATTTTTTTTTCGAACTTTAAAGACATCACACCTGCCTAAAACGTTTGCACAGTACTGTATATATATATATTTATATATTTATATGTATGCTGCTCTGTTATTCTCCAGAAGACATCTACGAGGACGTGGAGAGGCCAGGAGTCCGCCGCCCCTCCCACAGCGGCTGGAGCTCCAGTGAGTTTGAGAGCTATGATGAGCTGTCTGACACCGAGGCCAAGCCCCCTGTCCGCAGCAGCAGCAACAGCAGCAGCAAGGTGTGTACGCACGCTGCTTGGAGAGAGCGCAGGGTAGACTGACCTGTGGTCTGGCATTTAACGCTTCAGATTACCCCCGGGGTACAGCCTGCAGTCTCACTGTAATCTCCCTAGAACTGATCTTGTTTAATTACATATAATCACATCAATCAATACATACATCAAATACAGCCATGTAACACAAACAGCCAAGCAGGGCTTGTAGTTTAAAGTAGTGGTGGCGTTTGACACTGATTTGCCTTGACAGTGCGTCATTGTATTATTTACACCACTAGATGGCGTTGCATCACAGTCTAATATTTAAACCACTGCACCTAAACGGACTTCTGTTCACCCACAACCATGTCATCCCAGTTACATAGGCGTTTTACATTGAAATAACTAAAACAAGGTTATATAGATTTTTCTTTATATTTAACCTGTCACTGAAACATATTCATGCCCTTTCTGTAAAGATTAGAAAGGGTTGACTGCTTTGAGGAAGTAGGCGTGACGTGTTGTAGTGCTTCAGTGCTTGGTCAGCGGTCTGGGATGGTTGCAGTTCCTCTCCGGGTCTTCCCTGTGTGTTCCCCGTTCTCTCTCTCTCTCTCTCTCTCTCTCTCTCTCTCTCTATGTCACTCTCATGCCTCACACTCTGATCTCTCACTCAATGTCACGCCTCACTCCGCCCTCTCTATCTGTGTGTGACTGTGGTTGGTGCTGTCGCCACCTAAGGAAGATGGCAGGAACAGTCTGTGGGCTTCAATCGACACATTCACACATTTGCCTTTAGAACTGTGCTTTTTTCTGACATTGTTTTTTTTTTGGTTGAGCTTAAGAGAAGGCATATGGATTCTGTAACATAGAGAAGGTGATATATCTTTTTAAAGAGTTAGCTAAAAGAAGCTCTGTTGGAACATGCAAATCGTATGGTATACAAAGGAAGGCCAAGACAGAACTCTGAAGATGAGGTTTGATTGTCTGCATTGTGAATGTGTGTTGTCCGTCAGTACTTTCACCAACTTTATGATTGACATTTTACTGCCTGCCTTTCTGATTACTTCTCTCTCTCTCTATCCTTCTGTTCTCCTTCCTATCGCTTTCTGTCCTGTCCTCTTCTCATCTCCCTTTTCTCCATCCACAAACCTGCTCCTCTGTCCATCCACTATACCGGACTCCCCCACGGCCGCGTTGCCACGGTAGCGCTCTGCGGACGTGCGCGGCCTAAGGGAGCGGTGTGTCCAGACCAGGCGTGAGCTGGCCGCGCACAGACAGCACTGTGACACCAAGGTAGAGTGCTAGACTGACGGCCCACACACGCTATTTATAGAGTCTTCTCTCTTCCTTTGCTCCTTCCCTCCTTCCGTCTGCTTTCCACTTCACTTCCCTCTTTTTTGTCCCTCCTCCCCCTCCTCCTCCTCCTCCGAAGCAAATTACCAAGAGTTTCTGTTTTGTTTTCTTCTTTTCAAACTTCGGTGGTGTGATTTTTCCCTTTGCGTTTCTGCTAGGTCCAGCAGCTGATGAAAGCGGCCCGGAATGGCACCAAGGACGGACTGGAGAAGACGAAGTTAGCGATGATGCGCAAAGTCTCCTTCCTTCAGAGAAAAGATAGCACAGGTAAGCAAAACAAAAAACGCCAAATCCACACACTAAGTCGGCAATGGTGAATAATTAATCTGACTGCTACTTTACCTCTCCTGGCTGCCTGTCTGTTTCTCTCGCTCTATCACTCTCTCTCTCTCTCTCGCAGGAGAAACAGAGGATGATGCTGGCTACCTGGATGTGACAGTATCAGATGTGAAGCACCCTCCTCCCCAGCTGAGCCCCATGCCAGAGGGTCTGAACTGCCTGCAGGTACTGTGTGTGTGTGTGTGTGTGTGTGTACAAGGCTGTATCTGTGCGTGTGTGTGTGTGCGTGTGTGTTTGTCTATGTGTGCATGTGTGTGTACGAGGGGTTGTGTGTGTCTCTGTGTATGTGTGCGTGTGTGTACGAGGCTGTGTGTGTGTGTGTGTGTGTGTGTGTGTGTGTGTGTGTGTGTGTGTGTGTGTGTGTGTGTGTGTGTGTGTGTGTGTGTGCGTGTGCGTGTGCGTGCGTGCGTGTGTGTGTGTTGTGCTGTCAAAATAATGCTGACTGCTGTTTCTGTGTCCAGATTGTCAGACGTCACATCCTTGGTTCCATTGTACAAAGTGAGAGAAGTTACCTGGACTCTCTCAAGAGAATCTTACAGGTGAGCTGAGTGATAGGCTGTTTGACTGAGCTGCTTCCAGGAGCCTCCTGTATAATGGATGTCCTGGTGTGCACAAACAAACTAATGCTGGAGCTTATAGTGATCTCTGCGTCTCCCCTGTGCCTCATTCCAATTTTCATTATTTCAATTATTCAATATTGACACTGTTGTTAAACATTTTGTAAGTTTGGTGCCTTTGATATGTTTGTCAAAAACAATATGTTGTTCAACAACAATGCTAAATCATTCAAACAGGACACGGTATTAGAACATGTGTTTTGAAAAAGTGCCTCTTATGTAGGTACACGTGCCTAAATGACCCATATGTCCATCATGTGACAGCATGCCTCCACGTTACCCCTCTCAGGAGTACCAGAAACCGCTGTTGGAGCCGGAGACCCGCATCCTGAGCCCCAAGAAGATCCGTCCCATATTTTACCGCCTGCGGGAGATCCTGCAATGCCACTCCATGTTCCAGATCGCCCTGGCCTCCCGTGTGGCCGAGTGGGACGCCAGCGAGAAGATAGGGGACCTCTTTGTCGCCTCGGTCAGTCACGTGATGTCTATCACGTCACCGTGTTTACTGGTTTAGGCCATTGTCATTTTCGACATTTCTGTATTAGTTTATTTTCTAATTTCTGTATTCATTAAATTTTTGGAGGGGTTGCTTCATTGCCTATTTCAAATAGGTTTCTTAAAGCTAGTGCAAAGACACCAGTTCTTTAAAATTGCATTATATCTTTAATTATTATTTGCTATTCATATACTAAATATCTGCTATGATTGCTATGATTCTTGTGAAGCTAAGTGTTTCTATCCCTGATTTGTTTTGTTTACAGTTTTCCAAGTCAATGGTACTGGACGTGTACAGTGAATACGTCAACAACTTCACCAACGCCATGGCACTTATTAAAAAGGCCTGCATCTCCAAGCCTGCTTTCCTGGAGTTTCTTAAAGTAAGACCTCCTTCTCTTCAACATTTAAGTGAATACGCTTTGCTTTTCCAAAGCAGGGTAGAATAATGAAACAAACCTGATTTGTAACAGAATGTTACTGGATGTAAACTAGACGGTCTTTGTTTCTATTTTCACCATGGAGCTGAGCAGGGATTTTAATGAACGTTCTGTTCAAGCAAAGACAAAATGTATGAATATATATGTGGATTCCTTTAAATGTTGTTGACGATATAGATGGTTTGGCAACAGAGGCACTGTCTTTAATCAACTTTGCGACTTACTGGAACATTAATTTGCCTCCGATTAGCTTATTGCTTAGCTCTGTAGTGAAAATAAGGGTAGCGAAACACTTTCACTAACTCTTCAGTCGTCGACCATTGTTGACTTTGACCTCTGTTGTTGCAGAAGAAGCAGGCGTCCAGTCCAGACAGGATCACGCTCTATGGCCTCATGGTGAAACCCATCCAGCGCTTTCCCCAGTTCATTCTGCTGCTGCAGGTAGGCACTGGGGCTAGGTGGGACAACACCACACAAACACACACACACACACACACACACACACACACACACACACACACACACACACACAGAATGAGACAACATATATTATGATAATGTAAGGATCATGTCAAATAGATAAGGAATTAAAGACAATATGCAACGACAACAAATATTATAGATTAAATTAGAACAATTTAAAATGTCTAAAGTAAGTAGATAAATCAGCATATTAACAAGGTCATTGAGCTGTAGTCTGTTGAAAGTGGTGTTTGGTCTGCACTGTGGAAGGAGGTGTTTGGTCTGCTCTGTCAAGCGTGATGAGGGTGAACCCCAGGAAATATCACAGAAGCTATTCTGAGAGATCAAATATTCTAACAAAAATCCCATTTTCAACTAGAGGAAGTGAGATTTTCACATTAACAATTTAATTTGTGTTAAATAACTTTGTGATTCCATTGCTTTTTTTGAAGGAGGTTAGTGCCAAGGCATCGTTTTGTTGTTGTTGTTGTTGTTGAAGTTGCCTGCTGGGTCTAACCTGATTCTGCTGTGTGCTCGGCTCCCAGGACATGCTGAAGAACACTCCGCGAGCGCACCCCGACCGCCTGCCCCTGCAGCTGGCCCTGACAGAGCTGGAGAGTCTGGCAGACAGGCTGAATGAACAGAAGCGTCTGGCAGACCAACAGGCCGAGATCCATCAGCTGGCTCGCAGCGTCGGAGACCGCCATCTCAGCAAGGTCAATAACACCCTGCGCTTCAATATCACTGATAACTAAACTATTACTGATAACTATAAAAGATCACTGTTAACTAAACTATCACTGATAACTAAACTATCGATTACCAAACTATTACTGATAACTATAAAATATCACTGATAACTATAAAATATCACTGATAACTTAGCTATCACTCATAACTAAACTATCACTCATAACTATAAACTATCACTGATAACTAAACTATCACTGATAACTATAAAATATCACTAATAATTAATCTATCACTGATAAATTTAAAATACCGCTGATACAATCTGGCTTGCACGCTCGCCATAGAGTATTATCTCATGACTAAAGCTATGCTTCAAAGCCCCAAAATGCAATGCAGCAACTCCCTTCTGGCTTTGACAGAATTACAAAAATTCCGGGGTTTTGGTCACATGTTTCAGTTAAGTACACCAACATTATAAGTGAATCTTTGTAAAAAAAATAAAATAAATAAACAGTTGTATATTAGCATGCAGTTTAAGTAGTCAGTATACAGTATGTACTCATTGAGTATATATAGTAGATAGTATTTAAGTAGGCAATTCCGAACATAGCCAGTGCCTACTTTCCCCCTTCTTATGTTAGATAACGGAAGTTGTAGACAAGAAAGAAATCCAGTAACTGGAGCTTGTGCACACTCAAGGTTCATCAGGATTACAACTCCATACAGGACCTCATAAGGCCCTGGCCTGAGGAGTGGATTATAGGCTTACAAAGGGAGGGCTGGAGTCCTGACGACCTGCTGCAGTAGCGTAGAGGTTAAGCATCCAAGAGCTATGGCTGCCATAAGTCAGCTGAAGACTAGGTATTAAATGAAATCATGGCAACAACGTTTAGAAAAAAATCTAATCTATATCTATAGTCCTCCATTCCAATGCCTAGGACTGTCACAGCACACATTCCAATGCCTAGGACTGTAACAGCACACATTCCAATGCCTAGAACTGTCACATTCCACTGCCAAGGACTGTCTGTCACGGCATACATTACAATGTCAAGGACTGTCACAGCACACATTACACTGCCTAGGACTGTCACAGCACACATTACACTGCCTAGGACTGTCACAGCACACGTTACACTGAAAAGGACTGTCACAGCATACAGTACACTGCCTAGGACTGTCACAGCATACATTCCAATGCCTAGGACTGTCACAGCACACATTAAACTGCCTAGGACTGTCACATTCCAATGCCAAGGGCTGTCACAACACACATTCCAATGTCATGGACTGTCACAACACACATTACACTGCCTAGGACTGTCACAGCACACATTACACTGCCTAGGACTGTCACAACACACGTTACACTGAAAAGGACTGTCACAGCATACAGTACACTGCCTAGGACTGTCACAGCATACATTCCAATGCCTAGGACTGTCACAGCATATATTCCACTGAAAAGCATGACCAATGCTGTCAGCCACAAAATGGTGACTATAGTACCGTTGTCCTATTTTTCCGACATATTTTGCAATTATTATTAATGTTGTAATTTTCAGGTCAAACTGTATGGTAGATTGGCAAACTACAATAATTCTGATTACCTTTATACTGATACCTGTGTTTACTAATTTCCCATCTGTAAGTTGTATTTAGAAGTAGTTTGTAATTAGGTTTTATAAAATAAGTAATTCCCTAAGCAATGCCAATCAATTCATTGTGGTATTTGAGCATAAAAAGAAAGGGGAGGTGAAATTGTTGAGTAAATATAGACCAGACTTGCCTACTGGAGCAACCCAAAACATTCTATAAATCATATATTTATTTGAAATATTACAGTTAACGTCCAACATGTACCCAAGAAATGGCGCAAAGACTTTGAGGTGCACTTGGATGCAATTCTGTTTTTAAATCATACAGTTCAATCCTAGACAGACGTTTGCCATCGATTACAGAGGTCCAGTACTGCCAATATAGATTATGTACCCAAGTCCTATCCTGTTCATAATGTCTCACACTTAGTAGACCCTTACCTTGAGGAGGTCCTGTGCATATTGTAAGACATTGCTTGAAATCATGGCCTCACAACCTCTCTCTCTCTCTCTCTCTCTCTCTCTCTTCTCTCTCTCTCTTCTCTCTCTCTCTCTCTCTCTCCCTCCCTCCCTAGATGTTGAGCTCAGACCAGAGGCAGC
>JAPMUY010006999.1:512500-531315 GCA_026901105.3 Galaxias olidus
CCCCCCCACACACACCACCCCCCCTGTCCGCGTGTTCCCTCCGTCCAAGGTGAACGGACCGGCGCCACACTCCACTACAGTGTAGCCGGCTGGACAATGCACAAAGGCTGTGCGTTCCTTTGGTTTAATCTCTCAGTCATTCATACATACAGGGAGCATAGATAATATTGGAGACTAAATGGATGATGGAGGGGAGAAGCGATCAGAGAAGGATGGAAACGTCACTTTTGTGAGGCCCAGAATAGTAGTATGTGTGGGGGATTATTGATTAAAGGGCTGCATATAAAATGGTACATGAAGCATTAACAGGCAGAGCTTTGTTAAGAAGGCGAGCATGGTGTGCAGTGTTTTGTCTGGAACCACAGCAGAACAGTGTGGGGATTAACATGTTCCTCAGAGGAGAGGCTGGAGGTCTGTTTTTGTGCGTCGCGTGCTGTGATTATAAGATTACGTGAGTCTCAACACACCAACGCTGCCACAGCCGCGGCGCTCCCCCACCCTGGCTGCCGGCGGGGGTTTGGGAGAGCAGCCCAATCTGCCAGGCAAGGGAAAAGGGAAGCCGTTTGAAAAACACAGAAGAAGAAGGGAATGAACCCCTGCTGTGTCTGTTCGGTGTCGAGCATCGCTGTAGCCCACCTCAGGCCTCGCTGCATGCCGATCGCTTTCTCTCTCTCTGTGTGTGTGTGTGTGTGTGTGTGTGTGTGTGTGTGTGTGTGTGTGTGTGTGTGTGTGTGTGTGTGTGTGTGTGTGTGTGTGTGTGTGTGTGTGGGCGCGTGTGGGCGCGTGTGGGCGCGTGTGGGCGCGTGTGGGCGCGTGTGGGCGCGTGTGGGCGCGTGTGTGTGTACGTGCGTGTGCATGAGAGCTTCAGCATCTTTGTGGACGTGTGTGAATGTGAGCATGCCTACAGGTCTAATGTTTCAACCTCAGACAGTGGAGACGTTGCAATGATTTGGGTTTAGCATCCTTACACTACACCAGTGTTGGATGAAAACGTTCTATGTCCCTAAAACGTTTTCCTGAATGAAGAACCGATATATTTTTTAGGTTTATCTATTTGATTGAGAGCTATAGAGTTTGATATTTAAAGCTTACAGTTGCAGTATGTAGTTCTAGAGAATTGGAGGGAAAATGGCAAGAATTTGAATTATAACACTCCAAAAAAGCCAACCTCCTGAGTCTTTGGTCCCTCCTATCCCTCTCAATAGCCCATCCCACACATGCCCGTGCGCGTTCTGACTTGACTTCATGAGCCTGAGCAAGGCAGTGTTTCATGAATCCTATATCATGTGTATGTTGTGCATATTTTTGGTTCTCACCAACAATGCGTAAAGCAATGTCTGATCAGTGATTCCGAGGTGAGAAACAAAAGAATCCCGAACGTCTGATCGTAAACGCTGTAAAACTGAGTGGTTCACACCAAAGCAACGACCAGACACAAATTACCGTTTCCATAGTAACGACATACAGTTAGCTAAGCTTAACAAAAACATTGTCATCAATTTATTTCCCTTTCCCCTTTTAGTATGAGCTAGTGCATGACAATCGTTTTTATTTAGCTGCGATTGGCACCATAGCTACAATACGTTGCCGAGTATATACAAATCCAACTTATGCCTGTAAACGAATAATGCCTTTTTGACATGGATCTGGTGCGATACTTCCAAATGTTCTAAAACTGCACTTGGCGATTTGACAAGCCAAGTCTTTTGCAACGACATGTAACGACTTCAGCCGCCTTGCAACTAGTAGTTCACACCGCTGCTACTTTTGTCTGCAAAGCGAATTGTAAACAAGTTTGTTTGGAGGGTGACGCTGTAAGCAGGTATTTTACCTAGGAATGTGCACGCCAGGTGATTGACGGGCAGGTAGCCTTTACTCCTTGCAAAAACTCCTGATTGGTTGGGCATAGGCGGGCGTCCCTAGATTTAAAAAAAATTTAAAAGCTGAATACAGGGCCCAGGGCGCTCATATATAGCGCACCTTCTCTCTGAGCAATTGATTTAATGAAATCCTCCAGGAGGTATGTAATAAACGTAAAAAAACATAAAAAATGAAATTCAAACTTACATACTGCACCTTTAAAACACACACTTGTACTTTTTCCTATTTCTTATTTTCTGTATTTACCTCTAATGGTGCAGGCGGAACATGCATGGCTGTCGTGGTCCAGTACTCAGGTCTCCCTGGTGTCAAATCATAGGTTTTATTGTTTTACGGCTGTTCTAATGTTTCATACTGACGTTTTTATCTTGACCATTGATCCCTTATCTATATCTATCTCAACAGGCCTCGCCTGGTTAAATAAAGGATAAATATATATATTTTGTTTAAAAGTAGTATCTAGTCTAGTTTAAAATCCCATCGAGGGTAAAGTTGGGATGACTGCCATGTTAATCATGAGTCCTGTGTGTCCTGTCTCTCTGTTCCCTGTGAGCTCCACCAGGCTTCAGTGAGTTTGAATGGGCCAGGTGGGGCAGAGACCTGCTGATAGATAGCCTGTTGTTTTTCAAAAGCCTACATTGCCACAGTGATGGATTGTTTTCTTGGAACGTCCCCAAAAAATGAGCTTTGTTTCAGCTATGATTAGGCTCGCTTCATTGTTTTCCCCTTTAGATTACATTAGCTAGATTTTTTATCTTTTATTAGCATGACTTAATCCGCCCCCCCCCCCCCCCCATTTAAAAGGCAATGACTCAGCATTTTTAACACATTTTTGCATTATTCATCTTCAATTAATAGCAACACACTGATTTAAAAACTTTTTTTTTATGTACCATGGAATATGACTGAAGATTTCTATCGTTCAAACTCTACGCTTGTTGTTTTCCCTCCTGCTGGGTGGCTTTCATTTACTGATCCATTATTAAAACCAAGGGCAGCTGTTTCAGAGGGCCAGAAGAGTGTCCTGTCCCAGTTACTTTATCCTTCAGACAATAACAGGAGCCATAACCTGTTCCTAATGCACACGAAGCTGCTTGTTTATTCTTCACTTCACCTGTATATATCATTAGACCAAGGAAAGCCTGTGGTGTTCGGTTGTGTTGCATCGGGACTTCTCAGTAATCTAACAATCCAAAAGTCCCTGTTGAGTGAAGTTGAAGTTTGAGATGAAAGCAGGTGTTGTTTTCTCTTGCAGCACGTAGTTGGTGTGCTGTTTCAGAGAGGCTCTTAGCTGGGCTCTGAAAGCCAGGCTTGTGGAGAGGAAAAGTGCACGGTTGGCATCTCAAATGGACAAAATATCAAACTCATTAAAAATGGAACTATGCTAAAGTAGGCATCTGATGTGCAAGCTTGAGTGTCAGTCTGTCTGCCTGCCTGTCTGCCTCACTCCAAGAAAAATTATATTTTAAAACAGACAGTTTCAGTCACATTATTGTAATACAAGTGATTCCCTGTGAGCACTCTGAACACTTAACGGACCAACACCAGTCTAACTGACCAAACTGTTCAAACTGAACACTTAACGTACCACCACTGACCAGTCTAACTGACCAAACTTTTCACACTGAACACTTAACGTACCACCACTGACCAGTCTAGCTGACTACACTGTTCAAACTGGACACTTAACGTACCATCACCTGCAGTCTAACTGACCGAACTGTTCAAACTGCTTTTTAAAGAACATAATCTGATTTTATAGTGTTCTATTATTTTATTTGTAATTCTTCCTTCTGTCGGTCTGTTGTTCTGGGAATAGAGGCCAGCTCAAAGGTATAAGCACTTTATATGTCTCTTGGCTCAGGCCGTAGAGTTCTGATAATAATCCATGAGCGCTGAGAGGGGGGGAGATACCCTGGACCCTGTTCAAAGTAATCAGCGCTCTGAGCTGAATATAAGACCCACAATATTTTCCAACCCAAACTCCACAGATAATATAATACGATATAATGCAGAGCTCCAAATAGTAGCAGCAGTCTCGACCCTTCTTACAGTGGAAGAGGTTAGTGCTTTTCTAGACGTCTGCTCGAGCCTTCATCACACTTTAGACGGTTCGTCTAAATCCGTTTGAAATTCAGAGGCTTCCGTCACCAAGAGCAGTCGGGATGTGATTTCCAATTCAAAGAGCTTCCCCTGGCGAAACTATACCTCCGTTTGTGTTGTTATGGAAATGATGCCGCAGATGACCGACATCCCGAGAATAACCATTAGCTGTGGAGGAAAGAGAGAGAGAGAGAGAGAGAGAGAGAGAGAGAGAGAGAGAGAGAGAGAGAGAGAGAGAGAGAGAGAGAGAGAGAGAGAGAGAGAGAGAGAGAGAGAGAGAGAGAGAGAGAGAGAGAGAGAGAGAGAGAGAGAGAGAGAGAGAGAGAGAGAGAGAGAGAGAGAGAGAGAGAGAGAGAGAGAGAGAGAGAGAGAGAGAGAGAGAGAGAGAGAGAGAGAGAGAGAGAGAGAGAGAGAGACTAACTGCACAATAGACAGAGAGAGAGAGAGAGAGAGAGACTAAACCGCATTTGAGAGAGAGAGAGAGAGAGAGAGAGAGAGAGACTAACCCATAGATAGAAAGATATAGACAAAAAAACAGAGAGAGAGAGAGAGAGAGAGAGAGAGAGACTAACCCACCGCATTAGGGAGAGAGAGAGAGAGAGAGACAGAGAGAAAGAGAGAGAGAGACTAACCCACCGCATTAGGGAGAGAGAGAGAGAGAGAGAGAGAGAGAGAGAGAGAGAGAGAGAGAGCGTTCACACCTTTAATCCAAAATAATGTACTATTATTGAAACGTTTTATTCTATTTAGGGTGAAATTCATCAAATCTTTCAAACTGAAATATTTCCCTGATGATTCGGGTTTGTTACTATAATGTCTCTGTTTTTCCCGCTGTACATCTGCCGGATTGTCATCATTAAAAACTCTCCTCCATTTGCTCCTGTACAGCTGGAGACGGCGCTTCACAACCCGGTCCATTGTGCTCTGCTCGGCTTCTCCGCCGCCGGTACATCCCTGCCACAGGGTTACCTCTGGGTGAGTGGTACCTAAAGCCACAGGGTTACCTCTGGGTGAGTGGTCCCTAAAGCCACAGGGTTACCTCTGGGTGAGTGGTACGTAAAGCCACAGGGTTACCTCTGGGTGAGTGGTACCTAAAGCCACAGGGCTACCTCTGGGTGAGTGGTACATAAAGCCACAGGGCTCTGGGTGAGTGGTACCTAAAGCCACAGGGCTACCTCTGGGTGAGTGGTACCTCCCTGCCCTAGTAGATGGGTTTATTCAGTTAGAACTGTGGAGTTGAAATCACAGCGTGTCAGAGAACAGGGCATCATTCCTCTTTTCCACGTGACGCCACAGGTGGCCAGCGGTGCAGACGACCCTAGCCACGGTCAGGTGGAGATGTTTTCCCTCAACCGCTCCTCTCCCCGCACCGTCAAATCCATCCAGCTGGGGGCGCCGGTGCTGTGTCTGGAGTATGTGACGGAGGATGCGCCCAGTGAAGAAGAGGAAGAAGAAGAGGAGGGTGAGGTGGCTGCGGAGGGCCAAACCAGGATAGGAAACACCATCTGTGTCGGTCTGCAGGACGGAAGGTGAGTCAGGGCCCAATGAGGAGGAGTTTTACTTCAAGGTCAACAAATTCAACTAATAATTAACGTTTTTTTTAGCCTTTAAGCCTTCAAATCAAATTAACAATAATTGTAAAGTTAGAATTTAATGTAATATTGTTGCGTATATAATAACATGACATTCTGGAAAAACTTAATTTCCCAGCATCCTGGTGTATGGCAGTGTGGGCACTGCTGCCCAGTGCCTGCTAACCTTCTCTGTTCCCGAGGGCTGTCCCGTCCGCTGTCTCAAACACTCTGCGTCCTTCCTGTTCGCTGGCTTGGACAACGGCAGAGTGGCTGTTTACGAGAGAAAGAGTGGAGGTGAGTCCAGGAGCTCTGCATGTCATGATAATCACACAGACCCCTTCACCTCACTGTCTCAGTGGAGGAGGTTTGTAGTCCTGCTGGAGGTTTGTAGTCCTGCTGGAGGTTTGTAGTCCTGCTGGCGGTCTGTAGGCCCCTGGAGGTTTGTAATCCTGTTGGAGGTCTGTAGTCCTGCTGGAGGTCTGTAGTCCTGCTGGAGGTCTGTAGTTTGTAGTCCTGCTGGAGGTTTGTAGTCCTGCTGGAGATTTGTAGTCCTGCTGGAGGTTTGCAGTCCTACTGGAAGTTTGTTGTCCTGGTGGAGGTCTGTAGTCCTGCTGGAGATTTGTAGTCCTGCAATCACTTCCTGTACTCCTGTTGTCTTTATTTATTTATCTGTCTGCCACGATCATATTTTAATCTTCATATAACAACATGTAAAAATTTATCCTGAGCAAACCACACACCTTTTTCTGTAACCTGTGTAACCAGTGTTGTGTGTCCTTCCAGAGGGATTATGGGAGGTGGAGTCCTGCAGGCTGGTGACTCTGGGCTGTGAGCCAATCCGCGCCCTCCTCACTCTGGAGGACTCAGTGTGGGCCAGCTGTACTAACCAGGTCACGGTCATCCAGGGAGAAAGTCTCCATACTCAGGTACACTGTCTCTCTCCATTAAACCTTTGTACTCATTAGCACAACTCATATTTACTGCTACATTTTATACTTTATACGTTCTATTTTATTATTTATTCTTATTCTTTGTATTTTTGGCACATTGCGGAGTTGGCGGCAATACATTTCACGGTCATCGTACTTGTATACTGTCATGAGACAAACAACATGAACTTGAACTCTTGTTCCCCCGCAAAGTAGCCCTTCAAGCACAATAAACAAAAACATAAGGTATGGAAGAAAAGTGTGAGAAAGGAAGACAAGGGTCAGGATGTGGAGGCAGTAGATTAGATTAAAAACCCTATGGGAGTAAGACATGGAGGTAGATCGTCAAGTAGTATTTATTAGTTTTCTCCATTTCTAAACCAAACTTTCCATATGAGTCATTAAGTGTCAAAGCGGGAGAACCACTGGGTCCTGGACAGCAGCTGCTGTCTGTGGGACTGGGTTCTCTGCCCAAGCATCAAGGGGTTCACTGTGATGGGGGTGGGTGTGTGATGGGGGGGGGGGGGGGGGCTGGATGAGTCCCCTGACGACCCCCCGGGGCCCTCACACTGCTACGATTCTTTGATGATAACAGAGAGACAGGTGGGACAGCCCCCTTGGTGGTGCCAGAAACACGACTTCCTACTCTCCTCTCTCTCTTTCGCTCTCCGACTCTCTCTATCGCTCTTTCTCTATATCTCTCTTACCTCTCTCGCACTCTCTCTCTCACTCTTTCTCGCTCTCCCTCTTTCTCGCTCTCTCGCGCTCTCTCTCTCTCCCTCTTTCTCGCTCTCTCTCTTTCTCTCTCTCTCTTCATCTCCCTCTTTCTCTCTGCTCCCTTCTTTCTCTCTCTCACTTTTTCTTTCTTTCTTTCTTTCCTTCTTTCTTTCTCTCTCTCTCTCTCTCTCTCTCTCTCTCTCTCTCTCTCTCTCTCTCTCTCTCTCTCTCTCTCTCTCTCTCTCTCTCTCTCTCTTCCTCTCTCTCTCGCTCTCAGCCCCGTGAGGCAGGTGTCAGGGGGAAAGTTTTCTCATAGTTCAGTTGGAGAAGTGGATTGGGTTTATTTTTGTGTGTTTGTAGCCAATTTTGTGTTAGTGGAAGCTGTAGTATAGTTCCTCTGGGGGGCTTCAGAGAACTCCAGCTGTGTGTTCTATCCTGTTTGGTGAGTTTCAACTCTGGTTTGGGAAGTACATTCAACTCCCCAGTGGGTAATTTTATTTTTATTAGGGTTCTGAAACACAATCACACAATCTTCAAAGAGTTGACACTTACAGTACGCCTGCGTCTTAAATAGTGCCTGCACGTGCCTGGGTATTACTGTCCTTGTTTACATAAATACATATATAAATATAGTGTGTGTGTGTGTGTGTGTGTGTGTGTGTGTGTGTGTGTGTGGATCACTGTGTTCCAGAGTTTTGAGGCCCATCCGGACAGGGCGGTGGGTGTGTGTCACATGGTGCGTGCAGGTGGAGGTGTGTGGATGGCGTTTTCCCAGGGCTCCTCCTTACGCCTCTTCCACACCGAGACGCTGGAGCACCTGCAGGAGATCAACATCTCCGCCCGCTCCGCCTACCTGGCCCCAGGTACGGGTCAAAGGTCAAACTACACACAACTACATGCATAGAACTCGTTGTACATTAATGTAGCTTCTTAGATACAGTGCCACATTGCAAACCAGGTTTAAAAATCTGCTTTGTAGTATAGTGACTGATTTGTGTTTGTGTGTGTGTGTGTCTCTCTCTCTCTTCGTGTGTGTGTCTTTCTCTGTGTGTGTGTGTGTGTGTGTGTGTGTGTGTGTGTGTGTGTGTGTGTGTGTGTGTGTGTGTGTGTGTGTGTGTGTGTGTGTGTGTGTGTGTGTGTGTGTGTGTGTGTGTCTGTGTCTTCCAGGTCACGGGTCCGTGCGTGTCACCAGCCTGCTGATCTGCCAGGGGCTGCTGTGGGTGGGGACAGCCCAGGGGGTCATCGTCACTCTGCCCATGCCTAAACTGGAGGGCATCCCTAAGATAACAGGTCAGACCAAAACTTTAAAGCACCATGTTCATAATCCTAGACAGTCTAATCCCTTCCATATTACTTATTTATGTTAGGATGTTTGTTCTTAATTCCACTGTGGGCCCAAGGTCAAGACGTTCCATCACAATTTGGTTTCCCTCTTTAAAGAAAAATAACATATATAAAGATACATAGAAAAAGATGTGTGTAATGTAATGCAGTGTTATTTGCTGATAAAAAAGGTAAAGGTATGACGTCCCTAAACGCCCACTGTGGCCCCGTGGACTTCCTGGTCGCCACATCAAGCACCTTGTCACCTGACATGCTTAAACGAGACTCACTGTACGACGCATCTGACCGGGACAGCGACCAAGGAAGAGAAGCAGGAGGAGGAGGAGGAGGAGGAGAAGGAGGAGGAGGAGGAAGAAGAGTAGAGCGGGGAGACCCCTCCCAGGACTCCTTTACCCAGCAGGCCGAGGTCACTCAGAGAGAGGCCAAGCCGAGGGGAGTCCTGCTCCAGTACCGTCTGCGCTCCACCTCCCAGCTGCCGGGGAAGCTGCTGACGGCCGGGCCCGACCAGGACCCCCCCGAAGCCCCCCTGGACTCCCTGGAGCACGGCCCCGAGGACGGCTCCATCTACGAGCTGAGTGAGGACCCCGAGGTGTGGGTGCGGGGACGGCCCGTGGGCGCTCCCAAAGAGGGCCAGACGCGCCGTGACAAGGTCACCTCTGCCGCCGTGTTCTCTGGGGGGAGGGGCTTCCGACGGCTGGGGGAGGGGCCCGCCATAGTTGACGACGACGACCGAAGCACGCTCATGGTTTGGCAGCTCCCCCTGATTCTGGGCCAGTGAAAGAACCGGAGGGGCTGAGTTTAGGGTTTGGGATTCCAACTACCTACCTGTCTCACCTGGCGCATCGCTCATCTTTATCCTCCTCGGGGGAGAGAGAGATTGACAGGAGGTCCGTCTCCATGGTGACGGAGGTTTTGGTCTCAGGGCTCCTTTTTCCTGCGTGGTGACTCTGAGGGGGGGAGGGGCTCCAAAGCGCCTCTGTCACGTATGATTCCCTGAAGGCACGGCACACAGCAGGCATCTGGGCGCCTCAGAGCCCTTTTAACTCTCACGCCTTCCTGCAGATGCTGCCTCCCTCGCCAGGCTGATCCAGGACCATCTCTCCCATACTGACCTCGCAGATGTTTTGCACATGAAATCAAGGATGACATTTTGATTGAATAGTGACAGATGGCGGAGAGCGAGAGACTCTTAGTTTTACAAAATGACTTTAAAGTATGGCCTCTAATTACTAATTATTGTGTAATATGGCAAGTTTCTGTTGATGCCGACGAAGGTTGTATAGTGATTTTACATGAACTTTATGCACTTACACATGCACATGACCCAACAGGGTCAAATAGTAGTTAAATTATATTAGGTGTTGTTTTGAGACTGCCTGCCATGCCAAAAAGGGTGGGGTCTTTGCCATTGATGTTCTCTGATTGGTTCCATAGCATCATCATTTTGTCAGACAAAGGTTTTGTTAACATACTTCAGAGAGGAATTCAATGGCAGTTCTGATACACAATTTAGTGAACCTGTATTCGTTTTGCTTTTTGGGGTAAAGGGAATTGTACACAAGCGTAATTTTCCATATGTCTTGAAGAATGGTAATTAATTCAATGCATCAACATATGGCATCATTATACTATTCTGGTTTGGACTTCATGAAGATGTTTTAAAGAGAATGTAAAATGTTAATTATAGTCAATTTGAGTAATCCTGAAGATGTGAAGCAATAGAATGGTACGGTATTTATGTCCCAGCATGACATAATAAGATGGTAATACAGTATTTGATGGCACATTTGACACTTTGTCACTTTGCTATTCAATTTGTTTCCTGTCTGACTTCGTGAATTTTTTATTTACTGACTACAATCTAATGGAATATATTTTCCAACCACTGCACAAAAGAAGCTTTAAAAAATGAATGGTGGGTTTGTAATGAATGTGCGCGCAGCGAGAGTTACGCGTGTGACTGTGCAAAAGAGTGTTTGTGTGTCTTGGTTCGAGAGTGTGCGTGTGTTTGTTATGAGAGAGAAAGAGAAAAAACAACCGAATCCAATCTGTTGCCATAATCCTTACACGGTTTTGTTCCAGAGATAGAACTAGAGAAGGACCTTTATTCCACTGCTTGATAAAATAGAGGGGGGTGGGGGGGGCAGGTTACAACTCAAGAGCATGAATCTTTCCAAAACGGGATTCGACCCCGTGCCACGGGTGCGGAGGATGATGCCAAAGAGCAGACGACTGAATGCCTGAAAGCAGATGGAATATCCGTCCCCTTGACATCCGAAGAAAAAGGGAAGATGAGTTGTGCTTTTCCCCTCTGCCTTCTCGTTTGTGCAGATGTTTTCGGTTTTAATGTCGGTAAGTATAATCGAGCATTTTCAGACTATGTTTATCTTACTGGCAGAATAATTTGTCGCTTTTATTAATCTGCTTAACATCGGTAACCACTTGAAAAAGTTTTAGCAAAATAAACAACTCAGTTGTTTGAAATAATTGGGCACAGTTAAGATTGCTATTGTAAGAATGTATTTAATTATGAAAATCCGTGTTTTTGTTAAGGTCTAACCGCATCAAATTAGCCCTATGTGTCGACAAATGAAACGCCGACAGCAATTTTTGTTTTTTTATTGTTGTGTAGACCGCTTCTCTTTGTTTTACAATCACTATAGTCCGTCTTTGGAAGCGCTCAGTTACTTCACTTGTGTATTAAAATGCTTGATTCTGGTATCGTAATATCTCAATGCTTTCAGAGCGCTTTCAAAACTACGATTCTATCCGTTAAAGCATTACATGCATTGAAGCCTTTTGAAGATCGCTGTCTTTGAAGTCACTGTAGCTATAGGCAGCAAAGCCAGGGAACGTAGTGGTACCGATCCTGTTACAATGACTTAATTAATTAAATTCCTCTTTCAATCCAATACTTTTGTAATTGGCAGAACACTGACAATTGAAATACTTTTAGAAAAAGCTAGATGTGAATTAATGTGTGTTTGTAATATAAAGTAACATTTTGATGTAGGCTATTTTTTGTCCCTTTCCTGATTGAGCAATAATATCACAGCGTTGAGGGGTTGTTTCTGAGAGATGGCATGACATATAGCCTTTTCATCCAACCCGTTGGTTTTGATTGACTATGACAAAGCCCATTGTTTGGCTCTGCTGACCCGTTCTGAGAAGGTAATCTGTGCCTACTCTAAAATGATTAAAAGCTATTGTCTCAGGTCTCTGGCACCATAGTAATGTCACACACTGTACCAAGGCTAAATGTATCATGTGGAACTTCTACGTAGTTATATAACTGACTTAAATTAAATAATGCCCCATAATTCCGTATGAAGGATAACATTTCCGCCATGTTTCAGCATGATGATATCATTAATCTTTGTTGGTTGGTTGCCTGACTCAGAGGCTTAAGATGCTGACTGTTAACCAAAAAAAGGTTGTTGGTTCGATTTCCGGCAGCCACAGCAGCTAATGTGTGAGATCATAAAACAATTTTTATTATCAAACATGGTGATAAAAAAATTATAAAAATATATATATATATATATATATATATATATATATATATATATATATGTATATATATATATATATTTTATATATATATATATATATATGTGTGTGTGTATATATATATATATATGTGTGTGTGTGTGTGTGTGTGTGTATATATATATATATATGCATGCAGTATAACCTATATGCAGTATATCCTATATATATCCTATATTTTTTAATTAGTATGGTAATTTCAACCATTGTGGTATTCTTTAATTAACCTGGTCCCGGAGCTCCCTCCTGGCCAGTCTGAGATGACAGACGACGTTCCCTTTGTGGTGACTGGCCCGAATAAAGAGCTCACCGCCGCCCTCCACTGATGAAAGGAGCGCATTAACACAAGACCAACCTTTGAGACTCATCTTTCTCAGTTTGACAAACTTCTTCCATTTATAATTCAAAGCCGCGCTGGTTTTTTTTTTCTGTGTTCCTTTCATGTCACTGGTGGGTGGGAATGTAATGGAGATGGCAGCAGATACTCTAGCTCTTCTAAGGCTGTCTGTGTATCTATGGACTGTCAGACAGAGAAGAGACAGCTGCGACTAAGATAAAGGAATAAAATCATCTCTCAGAGGATGTAACAAAAAAAAATCCAAATATTAAAGTGTGTCATAGGTTATATTTTGTGTCATAGCTCTGGGGAATCTGCCGGAATAATAACGAACAAATCGACTTTTAGCTATAACAGCTCCCAAATGTTTTAACCTTTTTGTGTTCCTGTGTTCCGGTATCATTGGATAGTTGTATCGTGTTGGAACTACAGTCCTATTTTACAGAACAATCTGAAGGACACAGAATACCAAAAAAAAGAGATATGCTTAAAGACAGATAGGGGACTATATTGAGCAAATGTTATTCTAGTATCTTATCTCTCATTTTTTATATATTTTTCCAAATTGCTGCTGAATAACCTGGATGGCAGCTCAATTCCAGCTGTTTTCTTCTGTTTATTGACTACACCGAACCATGAAACAAATGATGTTCAGAGCAGATTCTGGCCTTTGTTGTGTTCCTATCAGACCTTGTGTACTCAGTGTAGCGGGAGAGCTCTTGGCGAAGCCCAGGCTCTGCGGACACAAAGCTGCAGGGGGAGATTAGGGACTGGAGCAGTGAGGGGGGGGGTGCATGAGGGCGAAATAATCTGCCGCTGGGTGACGTAAGGGTCATAGAGGTCAGGCTGCGGAGGCGGGGTAGGCTACACGCTATAGACGTCCATTATGTACTGGAAATTAAGCTGCACTGCAGGCCCGCAGCCAGCTGCATGTTCCAGGCTCCCGCTAGCTGCCCCCGTCTGTCACCCACTGGCCAGCAGATCAAAGCTAAAGGTCATAGGTCATCACCATAGGTGGTTGAGCCTAAACACTTAAAAACACAGCGTTCCTCACCTCTCCCCTGTTACGCAACTGTTCTGATGCTCAAGCAAAAACACACTCTGGCAATGTACTCTTTATGTCACGTAATGCGGTTGTTGATTCCAAAACATTAATACCCGTATGAATTGAGTTTCATATTGCTTGATCAAAAACATCATTAATACTCGTATCAATAGTTTCACATTGTTTCGTCAAAAACATACCATTAATACCCGTAGGACTAGAGTTTCATATTGCTTAAAAAAACATGCCATTAATACCAAATAGTTTCATATTGTTTGATCAAAAACATACCGTTAACACCTGTTGTAATAGCATTTCATGTTGTTTAATAACAAACATACCATTAATACTCGTAGGAATAGTTTCATATTGTTTGCTGTGTCCTCAGATGCCGTACGGTACCAGGAGGAGATTATTGCTATAAGTGGAGGGGGCTACAGTTTCTAATTTCTAGAGACAGGCTGTGGTTTTGTATTATCCCTGCACTCTAGTCCAGCCCCATAGAGCCATGCAGAGCTTAAACACACTGAAAGCTCAACCTGAAAAGAGGGGATCATCACTGGTGCACTTCAGCTGACGCTAACCGCGTGCACATCCAGCTGGAGTTAGTCCGCGTTTCTCTCTCCACTTCAAATAAGCAAATGACTCTGGTCTTTGATGATAAACTCTAAATGTTAAAACAGACATCAGCAGACAACAACATTTTGGGCTGAATAGATTATTTATCTTAAAGGAGAAAAACAAGTGGGATTAAACCAAATGTGAGACAGAGCAGAATACACAGAGAGCTTGGTTCCAATTAGGAGTCTATGCATAGGTGGGGGAAGGCCTGCGCTAACGGGGCTTAGCCTCCCCAAATCTGTTATAACTAATGTATATATTAATTTAAATATTTCAAGCTTAAGTTGTCAGCAGCAATAGCACCCCACATTCCACCTCTAGCGTGCCTCAGAAGCTAAGCAGGGTTGGTCCTGGTTCTCCCTTGAATGGGTGACCAGTAACTGCTGGAAGTGGTGTTGGTTGACCAGTATGGGTCACTCTACCCTCTGCTCTGTGGCAGCCCAATACCCCAGGACAGTGACAAGGACACTGTCCTGTACAGAGTGCGTCTGTCGGACATTACATGGGCATTCTGACTCTATGTGGTCACTAAATATTACATGGCACTTCTCAAAAAAAGTTATGGTGCAACCCCGGTGACCTGGTTAAATTCGGACTCTGGCCCTTTATCAATCCTGGCCACCTAATCATCCCTCAGCCCCCAATTGGCTAGTTCTCTTCTGCCCCTTGTGGCTCTCAGGTCATACGCTGATGTGTGGTGAGCCAGTCTGTAGAGAAATGGCTGGAGACCATGTGGGTGCTACACATTGGTGACAAAACTGAGTTCCCACCCCCTACAGTGTAAAGTGCTTTGAGTGTCTAGAAAAGCACTATATTAAAAGCAGTCAATTATTATTAAACCCAAAACATTACTACGAACCACATTAAGAACTTAAGTTAGCAGAGCAGAATGCACAGATATCTTGGTCCCCATTAGAAATATATGTATGAGCAGGAGTCGTGTTATTGCTGTTAGATGCTGTTTCAAACCCCGGAGGCATAGCTACTGTGTGTATTGACATTATTAGCGATACGTCACTAACGTCGCTTTGATATAGGCAGCGCCCCCTTTTAGGGAAAATCAAACAAACCTTATGAGATCTTGTATGTAGATAAAGTTTCCTAATTCGATTAATTTTGTGTTGAAGACAATCATCTTTAACATCATAATTAAACAAATATGTTATCCAACCGTCATGAGAAGATTGCACTGTGATGCTGTAATTTCTTTAAAGCAACTATAGGCAACTTTTTTATAGTAACGCATTATCAATACATTTCTTCTCACATTGTAATGTCTATGGGAGATTGAAAAAAAATCATGGGTTAAAGTTGCTATAGGCAGCATAATGTAGAAGGTGATTTTGGCGACCCCAACAGTTTGCTTGGTGTAATTACTTTCCCTAATCACCAATAATTGATGCACTTCCAGAGAGCTGTAGCTCCTCATAGCCATTGCTGTGTGAATTCCTATGACTAAAGTAAACTATCAAAGTATAAAAAATTGCAAACACAGCAGAAATGATGGAGCTGGACCTGTTTTAAACCAACAATGTATTATTCCACTGCAGGTTGGTCTTTGTCAAACTAAATCAATGTTGCAGCATACTGAAAGTAGGTATCCACTCAAACATGCATATAGCTAGCATTTATGTATAAATTATTATGTATTTCATTATTTATACAAAGGGGCCAAACAGTACCCATGTCCATTATAAATGATAGATGGATATTCTTTAAGTTGGTTTAGATGTCAGGATAACCACCGTCCGACCACTGTGTAGGAAACTATTTTTCCTCAAAAAAGATGTGGAAACTTGAAATACATTGGAGCCTATAAGTCGTTGTGTTTGAACCCTTCAGGTTATCTAACGGTGACCATTGAGCCCCTCCCCCCGGTCGTCATTGGCGACACGGTGACGCTAAAGTGCAACTTCCAAACGGACGGGAACCTGAGAGAGATTGTGTGGTTTCGGGTGAGCACGCAGGTGAACGTTGTCTGCGGTATATAATCACACAGTTAACCCACTGGATGGCTTGGCTTATGAAAGAAAATAACAAAGTATTGTTTTCTTTATCATGAAAGTATTAATTTTCCTGTGACAATATTTTGTCTTGCTTATTATATGCAGCACTTGTTCATGTATGAGTCATGACTAAATCATTCATAACTATATTTTGACTATTTATGGATCTTCTTTTTTTTTGCCACAGGGAGCTTTCAGTTTGATAACATCCAGATTGTATCTCTCAAGTCTCACTAAAATAATCCTTTGTTTTATGAGAAGAAGCTCAGTGATTGGTTGAATCCAAGGCTGCCTGCCTATCTGTCAATGCTATGGATAGCTGGTAGTTAACTTGACACGAATCAGTGTAGTTTTATGTTTTTCTGTTGCACAGTAATATCAGATATGGGTGAATATGAAAGCCAAAGTTCTGATTGGCAACGTAAAGGCATCTCATAATTCATTATAGCTTGATCTTTAATGCCCAAACCAGCTAGTTAAACATAAATATTGTATGTTGCTTTTTATCGATTCGAGAACACACGTTTATGATGAAATGCTGTTTTGACAACTAACCCTAAAATACTTTCTGGTTTAATGTTTATGCTCTGAAGTATATTATATTATATTCCAAAGTCTAAGGGTTTGTTTGCCACGGCAACCCATTGTGTGTTTTAAATCCGGCTGGTGCCTTTAAGATATTGCTAATATGTTTTGTGAGGAAGTCCACACAGCTCTTCCTTCGTAAGAAGCCCCGGTAACGTGTATTCTAATCTTTGCTACCATTACAGCCAGCAGGATTTACTTACAGAGTGTTTGCTCTTTTGAAATGCTTTGACACTTCTCATTGGCACTTCAATTAAAAGTCTGTCACTAGGATCAAAGCCCTGCTCTCGGTGGGAATCTCCTGCACACACTGGAAATCTCCTGTACATACTGTTCACTGTGAGGATGGCGCGCAGCTGCTGCTATTGCTACTGCAGCAGCTTTGATACATTTGTTCAGTTCAAAGTGTCGTTAAGTCAAAGCCTCACTGTCAGAGTCTCAGTCATGTGCTTCATGTTTTGATAATAATATATTAGAATATTATCGAAATGATAAAGATAACGTATAACCAACCATCAATAACATGAATAATACAGCTGTATTAAAATAGCCCTTTTTTGTATTGAACAGTGTTACTGAGGGCTGTGTTGTACTGACAAGGGCTCTGGTTTTAAGGTGACCGATGGAGGAAGTGCCAAGCAGAAGATCTTCACCTATGATGCCATGTACAACACCAACCTATCCCACATGGAGGACTTCCGCAAACGAGAGGATCTGGCCTACCAGTCCACAGTGAGGTTGGTGTGTGTGGTGGGTGTGTGTGTGTGTATGGGAATTGTGGGTGTGTGTGTGTGGTGTGATGTGTGTGTGGGGGTGGTGTATGTATGGTGTGTGTGTGGTATGAGTGTGATGCGTATACGGTGTGTGTGTGTGTGTGTGCACGGGGGTCTATAGTGTGTGGTAGGAAATGGGCTGTGAGATGGGAGGGCAGGCTGGGGGGGATTTAGCGGTGCGTTGCTGTAAAATTAAACTCTGTGTTAATCTAGATTTATGTGTCTTCAAAAGCAAGAGAGAAAGAAATTGATGAAAGCAAGAACTCCCATTGTCCCACTCTTCTCCTTCCCTCCCTACTTCCCTCGACACACACACACACACACACACACACACACACACACACACACACACACACACACACAAACACAAAGCAGGGATAAGAGCATACATGAATAGAATTAATTTTATATAGAGGCTCTATTCTGTAGATTAAAAGTAATCCTGCTTCAATGTGTATTTGCTCATGTTATGTATATGTGTGTGTGTGTGTGTGTGTGTGTGTGTGTGTGTGTGTGTGTGTGTGTGTGTGTGTGTGTGTGTGTGTGTGTGTGTGTGTGTGTGTGTGTGTGTGTGTGTGTGTGTGTGTGTGTGTGTGTGTGTGTGTGTGTGTGTGTGTGTGTGTGTGTGTGTGTGTATATATATATGCGTGTGTGTGTGTGTGTGTGTGTGTGTGTGTGTGTGTGTGTTGTTTCGGCAGGCTCCCGGAGGTGCAGATGGAGGATGACGGGCCGTATGAGTGCCACGTGGGGATCTATGACAGGGCCTCCAGGGACAAGGTGGTGCTGGCCTCAGGCAGCATCATGCTCATCGTCATGGGTAAGAGAGGGGAGAGAGAGACATACAGTGCAGTTCAGCATGGTGGGTAAGAGAGGACAGAGAGACAATACAGTTCAGCATGGTGGGTAAGAGAGGAGAGAGAAACAGTAGAGTATGTGCTACCACATAAAGCGCTATGTGTGGATTAGGGGATTAGGGGATTAGGAAGACACTTTAGCAGGTGGGGCTGTAAAGGGGTCCTAACGATGAATGGACGCCCGTTAATCAGAGGAGAGGGAAATCAGACTGAGTCTTACCCCACCTGGCATTATTCATTTAGTAGAGCTCTGCCTTTATTTAACACAGTAAGCACGTGTTGCAGATACAGACAAAGCTAACAGCAGTCTGTACCACGTAGCACGATGTGTTGGTGTGTGTGTGTGTGTGTGTGTGTGTGTATGTTTTTGTGTATGTACGTGTCTGCGTGCTGAATGGACTTGTCTCCCTCTTGGTTCTACAGCTCCAAATTCTCAATGTTTGCATGTGTCAGTGTGTGTGATGTGTGTTTGGGTAAATGTGTGTGAAGTATGTGTG
>JAPMUY010007001.1:0-52875 GCA_026901105.3 Galaxias olidus
AGTATGGTGAAGGTAGGAAAGAACATTGAGAGTATGGTGAAGGTAGGATAGAACATTAAGAGTATGGTGAAGGTAGGATAGAACATTGAGAGTATGGTGAAGGTATGATAGAACATTGAGAGTATGGTGAAGGTAGGATAGAACATTGGAGAGTATGGTGAAGGTAGGGTTGAACATTGAGAGTATGGTGAAGGTATGATAGAACATTGAGAGTATGGTGAAGGTAGGATAGAACATTGAGAGTATGGTGAAGGTATGATAGAACATTGACTGCAGTATGGTGAAGGTAGGATAGAACATTGAGAGTACAGAGTGACGGATTGTATGTCAACACATTATTAGATAATGTATATACTATGTATTCTGGATTCATCCTGTTATTATCAGTGTCCTTTCTTTTAAATAATAAATTAAAGACTCAAATCCAGTTTTGTATTTTTCATTAGTAACAGTGACAATCAATATGTGCATTCTGTGATTTCTCTACAAAATGGCTGCAGGTGTGCAACTGGTCTTTTCGAACTAAAACGGAGACTTACTTTGACCAGCTTCATGTGGTATGGGAAGACTAATCAAACAGAGACTTACTTTGACCAGCTTCATGTGGTATGGGAAGACTAATCAAACCGTGACTCCACAGAAACGGAGACTGACTTTGACCAGCTTCATGTGGTATGGGAAGACTAATCAAACCGTGACTCCACAGAAACGGAGACTGACTTTGACCAGCTTCATGTGGTATGGGAAGACTAATCAAACCGTGACTCCACAGAAACGGAGACTGACTTTGACCAGCTTCATGTCGTATGGGAAGACTAATCAAACCGTGACTCCACAGAAACGGAGACTGACTTTGACCAGCTTCATGTGAGTTGGTATGGGAAGACTAATCAAACCGTGACTCCACAGAAACGGAGACTGACTTTGACCAGCTTCATGTGGTATGGGAAGACTAATCAAACGGAGACTGACTTTGACCAGCTTCATGTGGTATGGGAAGACTAATCAAACGGAGACTGACTTTGACCAGCTTCATGTGGTATGGGAAGACTAATCAAACGGAGACTGACTTTGACCAGCTTCATGTGGTATGGGAAGACTAATCAAACCGTGACTCCACAGAAACGGAGACTGACTTTGACCAGCTTCATGTGGTATGGGAAGACTAATCGAACAGAGACTGACTTTGACCAGCTTCATGTGGTATGGGAAGACTAATCGAACGGAGACTGACTTTGACCAGCTTCATGTGGTATGGGAAGACTAATCGAACGGAGACTGACTTTGACCAGCTTCATGTGGTATGGGAAGACTAAACAAACCGTGACTCCACAGAAAACACTTGATTATTCTTTTTAATTTCTTTTCTGTCTTTTCTTTCTGTGCTGCCAAAAACTTGTCTTATGACACATTCAATTGTCAGCAGTGATTTACCCCAGTGCCTGCATGAATATGTAATCTCTCAAAGCTGCAGATTATGATTTTTATGCTTGAACGAACACAGTAACAAAATACTGTGAAAAGATTCATTTTTTATAATTAATTAGATAACTAATAAACTCTATTACTGTACAATTAAACAAATGATTACATCTACATGGACAATCCAGCAAACACACATACAGTTAGGCCCAAAAATATTTGGACAGTGACACAATCTTCATGATTTGGGCTCTGCACTGCCATTCCGCATTGGTTGTTGCATTGCAACATCCAATGCGGAATGGCAGTGCAGAGCCCAAATCATGAAGATTGTGTCACTGTCCAAATATTTTTGGGCCTAACTGTATGTGTGTTTGCTGGATTGTCCATGTAGATGTAATCATTTGTTTAATTGTACAGTAATAGAGTTTATTAGTTATCTAATTAATTATAAAAAATGAATCTTTTCACAGTATTTTGTTACTGTGTTCGTTCAAGCATAAAAATCATAATCTGCAGCTTTGAGAGATTACATATTCATGCAGGCACTGGGGTAAATCACTGCTGACAATTGAATGTGTCATAAGACAAGTTTTTGGCAGCACAGAAAGAAAAAGACAGAAAAGAAATTAAAAAGAATAATCAAGTGTTTTCTGTGGAGTCACGGTTTGTTTAGTCTTCCCATACCACATGAAGCTGGTCAAAGTCAGTCTCCGTTCGATTAGTCTTCCCATACCACATGAAGCTGGTCAAAGTCAGTCTCCGTTCGATTAGTCTTCCCACCACATGAAGCTGGTCAAAGTCAGTCTCTGTTCGATTAGTCTTCCCATACCACATGAAGCTGGTCAGTCAGTCTCCGTTTCTGTGGAGTCACGGTTTGATTAGTCTTCCCATACCACATGAAGCTGGTCAAAGTCAGTCTCTGCTTGATTAGTCTTCCCATACCACATGAAGCTGGTCAAAGTCAGTCTCCGTTTGATTAGTCTTCCCATACCACATGAAGTTGGTCAAAGTCAGTCTCCGTTTGATTAGTCTTCCCATACCACATGAAGCTGGTCAAAGTCAGTCTCCGTTTCTGTGGAGTCACGGTTTGATTAGTCTTCCCATACCAACTCACATGAAGCTGGTCAAAGTCAGTCTCCGTTTCTGTGGAGTCACGGTTTGATTAGTCTTCCCATACGACATGAAGCTGGTCAAAGTCAGTCTCCGTTTCTGTGGAGTCACGGTTTGATTAGTCTTCCCATACCACATGAAGCTGGTCAAAGTCAGTCTCCGTTTCTGTGGAGTCACGGTTTGATTAGTCTTCCCATACCACATGAAGCTGGTCAAAGTCAGTCTCCGTTTCTGTGGAGTCACGGTTTGATTAGTCTTCCCATACCACATGAAGCTGGTCAAAGTAAGTCTCTGTTTGATTAGTCTTCCCATACCACATGAAGCTGGTCAAAGTAAGTCTCCGTTTTAGTTCGAAAAGACCAGTTGCACACCTGCAGCCATTTTGTAGAGAAATCACAGAATGCACATATTGATTGTCACTGTTACTAATGAAAAATACAAAACTGGATTTGAGTCTTTAATTTATTATTTAAAAGAAAGGGACACTGATAATAACAGGATGAATCCAGAATACATAGTATATACATTATCTAATAATGTGTTGACATACAATCCGTCACTCTGTACTCTCAATGTTCTATCCTACCTTCACCATACTCTCAATGTTCTATCATACCTTCACCATACTCTCAATGTTCTATCCTACCTTCACCATACTCTCAATGTTCTATCATACCTTCACCATACTCTCAATGTTCAACCCTACCTTCACCATACTCTCAATGTTCTATCCTACCTTCACCATACTCTCAATGTTCTATCATACCTTCACCATACTCTCAATGTTCTATCCTACCTTCACCATACTCTTAATGTTCTATCATACCTTCACCATACTCTCAATGTTCTTTCCTACCTTCACCATACTCTCAATGTTCTATTCTACCTTCACCATACTCTCAATGTTCTATTCTACCTTCACCATACTCCTAATGTTCTATCCTACCTTCACCATACTCTCAATGTTCTATTCTACTTTCACCATACTCCTAATGTTTTATCATACCTTCACCATACTCTCAATGTTCTATCCTACCTTCACCATACTCTCAATGTTCTATCCTACCTTCACCATACTCTCAATGTTCTATTCTACCTTCACCATACTCTTAATACTCTTTATGTTCTATCATACATTCGCCATACTCTTCATTCTCTATCCTACTTTCACCATACTACATGATGTACAGTCTGCTTAGTTAGTCTACATTGTGCTGGTCTATGATGTGCAGTCTGTGTAGTCTACATGGTGCTGGTCTATGATGTGCAGTCTGTGTAGTCTACATGGTGCTGGTCTATGATGTGCAGTCTGTGTAGTCTACTTGGTGCTGGTCTATGATGTGCAGTCTGTGTAGTCTACAGGGTGCTGGTCTATGATGTGCAGTCTGTGTAGTCTACAGGGTGCTGGTCTATGATGTGCAGTCTGTGTAGTCTACATGGTGCTGGTCTATGATGTGCAGTCTGTGTAGTCTACATGGTGCTGGTCTATGATGTGCAGTCTGCTTAGTTAGTCTACATTGTGCTGGTCTATGATGTACAGTCTGTTTAGTTAGTTTACATTGTGCTGGTCTATGATGTACAGTCTGCTTAGTTAGTCTACATTGTGCTGGTCTATGATGTACAGTCTGCTTAGTTAGTCTACATTGTGCTGGTCTATGATGTGCAGTCTGTGTAGTCTACATGGTGCTGGTCTATGATGTACAGTCTGTGTAGTCTACATGGTGCTGGTCTATGATGTGCAGTCTGTGTAGTCTACATGGTGCTGGTCTATGATGTGCAGTCTGTGTAGTCTACATGGTGCTGGTCTATGATGTGCAGTCTGTGTAGTCTACATGGTGCTGGTCTATGATGTGCAGTCTGTGTAGTCTACAGGGTGCTGGTCTATGATGTGCAGTCTGTGTAGTCTACATGGTGCTGGTCTATGATGTACAGTCTGTGTAGTCTACATGGTGCTGGTCTATGATGTGCAGTCTGTGTAGTCTACAGGGTGCTGGTCTATTATGTGCAGTCTGTGTAGTCTACATGGTGCTGGTCTATGATGTACAGTCTGCTTAGTTAGTCTACACTGTGCTGGTCTATGATGTACAATCTGTTTAGTCTACACTGTGCTGGGCTGTGATGTGCAGTCGGCTTAGTTTGTCTACACTGTGCTGGGATATGAGTCAGCTGCTACGAGAAAAAAAAAGAATAACAGGTCAGGATGTTCCTTATTTAATCTAAATGTGGAGTCAAGATGTTCCTTATTGAATGTAAATGTGGAGTCAAGATGTTCCTAATTGAATCTAAATGTGGAGTCAAGATATATTTATTGAATCTAAATGTGGAGTCAAGATGTTCCTTATTGAATCTAAATGTGGAGTCAAGATGTTCCTTATTGAATCTAAATGTGAAGTCAAGATGTTCCTTATTGAATGTAAATGTGGAGTCCAGATGTTCCTTATTGAATCTAAATGTGGAGTCAAGATGTTCCTTATTGAATGTAAATGTGGAGTCAAGATGTTCCTTATTGAATCTAAATGTGAAGTCAAGATGTTCCTTATTGAATCTAAATGTGAAGTCCAGATGTTCCTTATTGAATCTAAATGTGAAGTCCAGATGTTCCTTATTGAATCTAAATGTGGAGTCAAGATGTTCCTTATTGAATGTAAATGTGGAGTCCAGATGTTCCTTATTGAATGTAAATGTGGAGTCCAGATGTTCCTTATTGAATGTAAATGTGGAGTCAAGATGTTCCTTATTGAATCTAAATGTGGAGTCCAGATGTTCCTTATTGAATGTAAATGTGGAGTCAAGATGTTCCTTATTGAATGTAAATGTGGAGTCCAGATGTTCCTTATTGAATCTAAATGTGGAGTCAAGATGTTCCTTATTGAATGTAAATGTGGAGTCAAGATGTTCCTTATTGAATGTAAATGTGGAGTCAAGATGTTCCTTATTGAATCTAAATGTGAAGTCAAGATGTTCCTTATTGAATGTAAATGTGGAGTCCAGATGTTCCTTATTGAATCTAAATGTGGAGTCAAGATGTTCCTTATTGAATGTAAATGTGGAGTCAAGATGTTCCTTATTGAATCTAAATGTGAAGTCAAGATGTTCCTTATTGAATCTAAATGTGAAGTCCAGATGTTCCTTATTGAATCTAAATGTGAAGTCCAGATGTTCCTTATTGAATCTAAATGTGAAGTCCAGATGTTCCTTATTGAATCTAAATGTGGAGTCAAGATGTTCCTTATTGAATGTAAATGTGGAGTCCAGATGTTCCTTATTGAATGTAAATGTGGAGTCCAGATGTTCCTTATTGAATGTAAATGTGGAGTCAAGATGTTCCTTATTGAATCTAAATGTGGAGTCCAGATGTTCCTTATTGAATGTAAATGTGGAGTCAAGATGTTCCTTATTGAATGTAAATGTGGAGTCCAGATGTTCCTTATTGAATCTAAATGTGGAGCCAAGATGTTCCTTATTGAATGTAAATGTGGAGTCAAGATGTTCCTTATTGAATGTAAATGTGGAGTCAAGATGTTCCTTATTGAATCTAAATGTGGAGTCAAGATGTTCCTTATTGAATCTAAATGTGGAGTCAAGATGTTCCTTATTGAATGTAAATGTGGAGTCAAGATGTTCCTTATTGAATGTAAATGTGGAGTCAAGATGTTCCTTATTGAATGTAAATGTGGAGTCCAGATGTTCCTTATTGAATGTAAATGTGGAGTCAGTGTAAATGTGGTCTGGGTCATTGCGCCCTCTTCATCTTCATCTTCATCCGGTATTTCAGACATGGCTGCTTGTCAAGATGCTTGCTCCTGTCAGCACCCCCCACCCCACCCACCAATCCCACCCCCGCTGTGTATTCAAACCTCCTTCTGTCTCTAGCTACTAATGATCATCTGGTGAGTTCAGAGAGAAAACTCTTAACTTCAATTGCTTTAGAATGAATCTGTTTTTCTGTCTCTGGATTATTATACATTTTTAATAAGTGCATCAGGCACATCATGAAGGGAAATAAGGCAACACGTATGGAAGTCAGGAGAAAAACATCAAATCTTGACATAAAAGTATGTAAAACCAATGCTGTGTGTTACATATTGACATTAAAATAATTGTATTTTTAAAAAGTAGTGGCCACATTCACATAACTTATGTAGAGAAAATGGACACGCTTTCATTATGATTTTATTAAACTCACCGCATGTGAGTGCCTCAGTTCTGACAAAAGAACACCATTTTACCAACACTAACAGTCCCAACACTGAGACACACGCACGCACGCGCGCACACACACACACACACACACACACACACACACACACACACACACACACACACACAGACATCAGTCTTAACACTGAGGCACACACACACACACACACACACGGACATTAGTCCCAACACTGAGGCACATGCACACACACACACACACACACGGACATCAGTCCCAACACTGAGGCACACACACACACACACACACACACACACACACACACACAGACATCAGTCTTAACACTGAGGCACACACACACACACACACACACAGACATCAGTCTCACTGATTTTAGCAATAACAGAAAAACATTCTGAATATGGATCTTTTTTCATGTCCTTCTTTTTTACTCGTTTCATATTTTCAGATAAATATTTCACCCCACTCTGTCTCTGACTTCAGTTGTCTTCAGAGGAGTGACACAATGTCCCAGAAATGTCAAAACTGTGAAAATAGCCCCCAGAACTTTACAAAGTTTTCCCATGGTCTTTCATAACTCCCGGATGCTGCTACTATTTGTTTCACTGTTGCATACGTGTGAGTGTGTGTGTGTGTGTGTGTGTGTGCTAGTTTGTGAGTGTTAGTCTGTGCGTGTGTATGTGTGTGTTTGTTCATCTGTGAGTTTGTGTTAGTGTGTGTGTGTGTGTGTGTGTGTGTGTGTGTGCACGTGAGGGATTTGATAGGGTGTGTGTGTGTGTGTGTGTGAGAGAGAGGGATTTCATAGTGTGTGTGCGTGTGAGTGTGTGTGTGTGTGTGTGTGAGTGAGTGTGTGTGTGTGTGTGAGGGATTTCATAGGGTGTGTGTGTGTGTGTGTGTGTGTGTGTGAGTGAGTGTGTGTGTGTGTGTGTGTGTGTGTGTGTGTGTGTGTGTGTGTGTGTGTGTGTGTGTGTGTGTGTGTGTGAGTGTGTGTGTGTGTGTGTGTGTGTGTGTGTGTGTGTGTGTGTGCATAAAACAGCCTTTAGAGTGTGTGTTAGCCTTTACAGTGTGTGTGTGTGTGTGTGTGTGTGTGCATTCATGGGGTGTGTGTGTGTGTGTGTGTGTGTGTGTGTGTGTGTGTGTGTGTGTGTGTGTGTGTGTGTGTGTGTGTGTGTGTGTGTGTGTGTGTGTGTGTGTGTGTGTGTGTGTGTGTGTGTGTGTGTGTGTGAGTGTGTGTGAGTGTGTGTGTGTGTGTGTGTGCATTCATGTGTGTGTGTGTGTGTGTGTGTGTGTGTGTGTGTGTGTGTGTGTGCATTCATAGGGTGTGTGTGTGTGTGAGTGTGTGTGTGAGTGAGTGTGTGTGTGTGTGTGTGTGTGTGTGTGTGTGTGTGTGTGTGTGTGTGTGTGTGTGTGTGTGTGTGTGTGTGTGTGTGTGTGTGTGTGTGTGTGTGTGTGTGTGTGTGTGTGTGTGTGTGTGTGTGTGTGTGTGTGTGTGTGTGAGTGAGTGAGTGTGTGTGTGTGTGTGTGTGTGTGTGTGTGTGTGTGTGTGTGTGTGTGTGTGTGTGTGTGTGTGTGTGTGTGTGTGTGTGTGTGTGTGTGTGTGTGTGTGTGTGTGTGTGTGTGTGTTTGCTCATCTTTTTGTCCTGTTTCTTTACCAAATGTGATCACTGAGAAATTAGAGAAATAATTGGGACCAGAACCCCTGTCCATCACTGAACTGGTACATGTATTTATACTTGTATAATTAGCCTGGGTCTATACCTCTCTGCCCTCATTATTGAATAGTGTTTAGCTGGCTCTTCTGATTATTAGCTGGAGAATGTAACTATTGTAACATTAACAAAGAGTGCATCTGGCCATCGACCCCACTGGCCAATCTACAAAACACTTTGAGCTTTTTCTGGCAAGGAAAGGAACTAATTTTCTCTATGTTTTTGTGCAAACAGCGCATAATTATTTTGCTTAGCGTTAACTAAAGCTTGCAAATAGATTTTTGATAAATTAACAATGATATCTATTGAATTCTGGTAAGTGAATGTGCAAAGTGTAGGCCCAGTGGGTCGGACTGTTACCTGGAGACTAATAGGTCATGAGTTCAAATCCCACCTGGAAACAGCACCGCTAGAGTACCCTTGAGCAAGGCACTTATAGTTAATAGAGGAAATTTATCTGTAGGAGGTGATTTTGGCCACCCCTTTCATTTTCTTGGTGTAATTATTTTCCTCTAAACGTTGAAAAGAAGACATGCAGTCACTGCATATCCTTAGGTTATATATTATGATATACTGACTGACACACTGCATATCCTTAGGTTGACCAACGACTGACTTAGACACACTACTGACTGACCATCCAACACTGATATACTGACTGACACACTGATATACTGACTGACCATCCAACACTGATATACTGACTGATACACTGATATACTGACTGACACACTGATATACTGACTGACCATCCAACACTGATATACTGACTGACCATCCAACACTGATATACTGACTGATACACTGATATACTGACTGACACACTGATATACTGACTGACACACTGATATACTGACTGACCATCCAACACTGATATACTGACTGACACACTGATATACTGACTGACACACTGATATACTGACTGACACACTGATATACTGACTGACACACTGATATACTGACTGATACACTGATATACTGACTGACACACTGATATACTGACTGACACACTGATATACTGACTGATACACTGATATACTGACTGACACACTGAGATACTGACTGATACACTGATATACTGACTGATACACTGATATACTGACTGATACACTGCACATATTCATGAGAATCCTGGTGTTTGTTTTGTTTAGGTGAGTGAAGATAAATGATTTCTTATTCCTTTCATAAGACTCGTGATCCCGTTGTCGACCTGGAGCTGGTTGTAACGATGACTTGTTTTAACTTCAACATTTGCTGTAAACACTTTTGTAAGTGAGCTCTTCAGACTGAAAGTAATTATAGATTACCTTTCAGGGACAATTTGCCTGTGTGTGTGTGTGTGTGTGTGTGTGTGTGCGTGTGGTGTATATGTGCGTGTATGTGTGTGTGTGTGCGTGTGGTGTGTGTGTATGTGTGTGTGTGTGTGTCTGTGTGCGTGTGGTGTGTGTGTGTGTGTGTGTGTGTGTGTCTGTGTGCGTGTGGTGTGTGTGTGTGTGTGTGGCCAATATATAAAAGCAAGGTTAGCACATAGCCCTGCATCTGCAGCTTTGATAAACTTGTCTGACAACAAACAACAGCATCAATAAGGCTAATGTATTCTAAGGATATAAAGATTTAATATAAAAAGGTTATTTTTTAAACTGAATGTTTTCCGAGTTTATTCTACTTTGCCTCCAACACTGTTCGTAGGGCCTCCATAGATACGTTGTTCATTTGACTACAGTATCTGGTTTATCTATAGCTATGAGTACAGTATCTGGTTTATCTATAGCTATGAGTACAGTATCTGGTTTATCTATAGCTATGAGTACAGTATCTGGTTTATCTATAGCGATGAGTACAGTATCTGGTTTATCTATAGCTATGACTACAGTACTGGTTTATCTATAGCTATGAGTACAGTATCTGGTTTATCTACAGCTATGACTACAGTATCTGGTTTATCTACAGCTATGACTACAGTATCTGGTATATCTATAGCTATGACTACAGTATCTGGTTTATCTATAGCTATTACTACAGTATCTGGTTTATCTATAGCTATTACTACAGTATCTGGTATATCTATAGCTATGAGTACAGTATCTGGTTTATCTATAGCTATTACTACAGTATCTGGTTTATCTATAGCTATTACTACAGTATCTGGTATATCTATAGCTATGACTACAGTATCTGGTATATCTATAGCTATGACTACAGTATCTGGTTTATCTATAGCTATGACTACAGTACTGGTTTATCTATAGCTATGACTACAGTATCTGGTATATCTATAGCTATGACTACAGTATCTGGTTTATCTATAGCTATGACTACAGTACTGGTTTATCTACAGCTATGACTACAGTATCTGGTATATCTATAGCTATGACTACAGTATCTGGTTTATCTATAGCTATGACTACAGTACTGGTTTATCTATAGCTATGACTACAGTATCTGGTATATCTATAGCTATGACTCCAGTATCTGGTTTATCTATAGCTATGACTACAGTACTGGTTTATCTACAGCTATGACTACAGTATCTGGTATATCTACAGCTATGACTACAGTATCTGGTATATCTACAGCTATGACTACAGTACTGGTTTATCTACAGCTATGACTACAGTATCTGGTATATCTACAGCTATGACTACAGTATCTGGTATATCTACAGCTATGACTACAGTACTGGTTTATCTACAGCTATGACTACAGTATCTGGTATATCTACAGCTATGACTACAGTACTGGTTTATCTACAGCTATGACTACAGTATCTGGTATATCTATAGCTATGACTCCAGTATCTGGTTTATCTATAGCTATGACTACAGTACTGGTTTATCTACAGCTATGACTACAGTACTGGTTTATCTACAGCTATGACTACAGTATCTGGTATATCTATAGCTATGACTCCAGTATCTGGTTTATCTACAGCTATGAGTACAGTATCTGGTATATCTACAGCTATGACTACAGTATCTGGTATATCTATAGCTATGAGTACAGTATCTGGTTTATCTACAGCTATGATTACAGTATCTGGTTTATCGACAGCTATGAGTACAGTATCTGGTTTATCTACAGCTATGATTACAGTATCTGGTTTATCGACAGCTATGAGTACAGTATCTGGTTTATCTACAGCTATGATTACAGTATCTGGTTTATCTACAGCTATGATTACAGTATCTGGTTTATCTACAGCTATGATTACAGTATCTGGTTTATCTACAGCTATGATTACAGTATCTGGTATATCTATAGCTATGAGTACAGTATCTGGTTTATCTACAGCTATGACTACAGTATCTGGTTTATCTATAGCTATGACTACACTCACTGCTCCAGAATATCAGTTGACGGTCAATTCCTAAAATGTTTCTGCAAAGGTTTGTGTGTCTGTATGTGTGTGTGTGTGGCCATGAATGTGTGTATGTGTTTGTGTGTGTGTGTGTGTATGTTTGTGTGTGAGTGTGAGTTTGTGTGTGTGTGTGTGTGTGTGTGTGTGTGTGTGTGTGTGTGTGTGTGTGTGTGTGTGTGTAGGTGTTTTGTGTGTGTGTTCGTGTGTGTGAGTGTGTTTGTGTGTAGGTGTGTTAGGGGAAAGTCTCACTGTCTTGTGAGAATGAAAGAATGTGTGTGAGTGGGTTGAAAGGGACTTTCACTGGACGTTGTGTGTGTGTGTTTATGAACATTTAAATAGTTTGTGTGTTTGTGTTTATCAAACAGACAAAGGGTTTGTGTGTGCGTTGGTGTGCGTGCGTGTTTATGAAATGGACAAAGGGTTCTTGTGTGTGTGTGTGTGTGTGTGTGCGCGTCCATGTGTGTGTGTGTGTGTGTAACAGACAGTGTGTGCAGCAGATAGATGAGCATCAGTTTGTTTAAGGGAAATGAATAAAACTTGAATCCCTTGTTGCACCACTTCTCCCTGGGGGCCCAAACGCAGAGCCTTTTTTTCTGTAGGATTAACTATCATCTTCATCGTCTTTATTGCCATTGTCATCATCACCACTATCTCGGTTTTAGTAGGATTAACTGTCATTTATCATCATCATCATCATCTGCATCATCACTATAGATTAACCATCATCTTCATCATTTTCATCATCATCATCATCATCATCATCTCAGTTTCAGCAGGATTAATCTGCATCTTCATCATCACCACCATAGATTAACTCTCATCTTCATCATTTTCATCATCATCATCATCACCATCCCTGTCTGTGTAAAATGAATCATCATCATCATCGTCAGCCTCTCAGTTTCAGCAGGGTAAGTTCACATCTTCCTATTCATTTTAGTTGCTCTTCATCACCATCCCTTCCTTTGTTCTTTGTCCTCGTCTTCTCTCTGTCTCTATCGGGAACTCTCCATGGTACGTTCTCCTCCCAGTAAGCGCAGCAGTTACACACACACACACACACACACACACACACACACACACACACACACACACACACACACACACACACACACACACACACACACACACACACACACACACAGACTCCCAGATGGAGAGACCAGGCTGAGTGAAGCAGGAAGACACAGTGAGTGTCTGCTTCAGTCTACAGACCACATAATGACATGCTGGGGTTCTTCAGTCTACAGACCACATAATGACATGCTGGGGTTCTTCAGTCTACAGACCCACAGAATGACATGCTGGGGTGCTTCAGTCTACAGACCCACAGAATGACATGCTGGGGTTCTTCAGTCTACAGACCACATAATGACATGCTGGGGTTCTTCAGTCTACAGACCACATAATGACATGCTGGGGTTCTTCAGTCTACAGACCACATAATGACATGCTGGGGTTCTTCAGTCTACAGACCCACAGAATGACATGCGGGGGTTCTTCAGTCTACAGACCACATAATGACATGCTGGGGTTCTTCAGTCTACAGACCCACAGAATGACATGCTGGGCTGTGGCTTCACAACAACAGAGCACCAACTGTGTTAGATCTCAAATCTGGATGTAGTTTCAAACATTGAATAAGGCAAGGCGTGTTTACTCCCCCGCGTGTGTGTGTGTGTGTGTGTGTGTGTGTGTCTGTGTGTGTGTGTGAGTGTGTGTGTTTATGTGTGTGTTTGTGTGTGTGAATGTTTCCAGCTGAGCTGTCAGACATATGGTTTTGCAGATGGTATTCCACAGTGGAAAGATAGAGAGTGACAGTTTGTGTGTGTGTGTGTGTGTGTGTGTGTGTGTGTGTGTGTGTGTGTGTGTGTGTGTGTGTGTGTGTGTGTGTGTGTGTGTGTGTGTGTTGTCACAGCTGGACAAGGCTGGCAGCACCTCAGGCACCTCTCACTGCCAGCCGTGTGTGTGTAAGCTCCTACACGTGTGTGTGTCTATGTGTTGTGGACACAAGCATCTGTGTGTGTTTAATTTGTTCTCTGCTGCTTTGATAGTGTGTGTGTGTGTGTGTGTGTGTGTGGGCACTCTGCTTAGGAGGATTTGGATGGAGTTTGTCGCATAACTGCTCCCCTGAGAAAGGAAAAGAGATGAGGAGTAGGAAGAGGAGAGGAGAGGAGGAGAGGAGAGGAGAGGAGGAGGAGGAGAGAGGAGAGGAGAGGAGGAGGAGGAGAGAGGAGAGGAGTCCAGCAGACCCCAGAGAAGTGGGGAGTGTGTGTCAAAGTGGAGTCCCTTTCTTAAACAGTCAAAGAGCCGAGTGATAAAATGCTCCCTATGAACACACACACACACACACACACACACACACACACACACACACACACACACACACACACACCCAGCTGACAGGTCGTTCTTTAAGATAAGCTATGCTAATGGTGATCGCAGGTTGTCAGCCAGAGTCACAGATTCTTGTCTGCTTGTCCCAGCTCCGTTTCCCTCCAGACAATCTTCATATAGTCTCCTTCACCTTCTTCACCTTGTACAAAGGGAATCAAATAATCATAAATATATTCAGGAATTGTTGAAACAAATGTTTTACAAACCTATCAGCATATCCATGATATCTCTGTGTATTGCAGTGCTCTAGGTCTAGGCATGGCTGGTAAGATGCTGTACTCCTCTATAGGAGGTATTAGTCATTGCACTTCTCTGTAGGGAGGTGCTGGTTATTGTACTCCTCTATAGGGAGGTGCTGGTTATTGTACTCCTCTATAGGGAGGTGCTGGTTATTGTACTCTTATATAAGGAGGTTTTGGTTATTGTACTCTTATATAAGGAGGTTCTGGTTATTGTACTCCTCTATAGGGAGGTGCTAGTGAGGGCGTAGTGACCTTTTAGGAACCCTTGTCTACTTCCTCTTTATCACGACAGGAAGTGCTCTCTCTGACCTCATACTGGGCAAAGCACAGACGCTCTCTCTGATTGGTCTATCAGTGTGGGAAGCACTTCCTGTTTCCCAAGATGTTTCTGAGCCCCCTGCTAAGTTCTCACCCCTCCCCCTCTCTTTCCTAATGCTATGCACCCCTGACCTCCATGGAGGGGATGGAGGGATGATGAGCGCAGAAAGGCAGTGTCAGGAAGCAGCTCTCACTATGCACCCTGACCTCCATGGAGGGGATGGAGGGATGATCAGTACAGAAAGACAGTGTCAGGAAGCAGCTCTCTCACTATGCGCCCCTGACCTCCATGGAGGGGATGGAGGGATGATCAGCGCAGAAAAGCAGTGTCAGGAAGCAGTTCACTCACTTCTTTCTTTTTAGAGAAGAGAGCTCATTCACACACGTTCACACACACAACTACACACAGGAACGCGCAAACACACAAATTCTCACACACACACACGAACGCACATACACCCACACACACACACACACACACACACGAACGCGTCCACACACACACACATACACACAGGAAAAGGAAATATGATTTCCTCATTAGTAGCTCACCAACATGCTGTGTCAGTCCTTCAGGTTTTACAGTGTGGGGCTGAACTTAGGCATGCAGCTAGCATAGCACCGCTAACTAACTGGTGCTGAACAGCAGCTAGCATAGCACCGCTAACAAACTGGTGCTGAACAGCAGCTAGCATAGCACCGCTAACTAACTGGTGCTGAACAGCAGCTAGCATAGCACCGCTAACTAACTGGTGCAGAACAGCAGCTAGCATAGCACCGCTAACTAACTGGTGCTGAACATTTCTCTCCATCCCCCCCTCTCTCTCTCTTTCTCTCTCTCTCTCTCACTCTCTCTCTCTCTCTCTCACTCTCTCTCTCGTATCAGAAGCCATGATGACGAGTGTCTGCGACTTCAGAGTGCTGTGGTGAGCAGCGGCCATGTTGGTATCAACTGATTGCTAGCGTTTTTACCACTCAGCCATTAACAAGTTCGTTGCCTTGTTTAATGTGTTTGCAAATTGAAGTCTGACATGGTGTCTATGTACTGAGGTAACAGACTGACATGGTGTCTGTGTACTGAGGTAACAGACTGATATGGTGTCTGTGTACTGAGGTAACAGACTGACATGGTGTCTATGTACTGAGGTAACAGACTGACATGGTGTCTATGTACTGAGGTAACAGACTGACATGGTGTCTGTGTACTGAGGTAACAGACTGACATGGTGTCTGTGTACTGAGGTAACAGACTGACATGGTGTCTGTGTACTGAGGTAACAGACTGACATGGTGTCTGTGTACTGATGTAACAGACTGACATGGTGTCTATGTACTGAGGTTAAAGACTGACATGGTGTCTATGTACTGAGGTTAAAGACTGACATGGTGTCTGTGTACTGAGGTAACAGACTGACATGGTGTCTGTGTACTGAGGTAACAGACTGACATGGTGTCTGTGTACTGAGGTAACAGACTGACATGGTGTCTATGTACTGAGGTAACAGACTGACATGGTGTCTGTGTACTGAGGTAACAGACTGACATGGTGTCTGTGTACTGAGGTAACAGACTGACATGGTGTCTGTGTACTGAGGTAACAGACTGACATGGTGTCTGTGTACTGAGGTAACAGACTGACATGGTGTCTGTGTACTGAGGTAACAGACTGACATGGTGTCTGTGTACTGAGGTAACAGACTGACATGGTGTCTATGTACTGAGGTAACAGACTGACATGGTGTCTGTGTACTGAGGTAACAGACTGACATGGTGTCTGTGTACTGAGGTAACAGACTGACATGGTGTCTGTGTACTGAGGTAACAGACTGACATGGTGTCTGTGTACTGAGGTAACAGACTGACATGGTGTCTATGTACTGAGGTAACAGACTGACATGGTGTCTATGTACTGAGGTAACAGACTGACATGGTGTCTGTGTACTGAGGTAACAGACTGACATGGTGTCTATGTACTGAGGTAACAGACTGACATGGTGTCTATGTACTGAGGTAACAGACTGACATGGTGTCTATGTACTGAGGTAACAGACTGACATGGTGTCTATGTACTGAGGTAACAGACTGACATGGTGTCTATGTACTGAGGTAACAGACTGACATGGTGTCTATGTACTGAGGTTAAAGACTGACATGGTGTCTATGTACTGAGGTAACAGACTGACATGGTGTCTGTGTACTGAGGTAACAGACTGACATGGTGTCTATGTACTGAGGTAACAGACTGACATGGTGTCTATGTACTGAGGTAACAGACTGACATGGTGTCTATGTACTGAGGTTACAGACTGACATGGTGTCTATGTACTGAGGTAACAGACTGACATGGTGTCTATGTACTGAGGTAACAGACTGACATGGTGTCTATGTACTGAGGTAACAGACTGACATGGTGTCTGTGTACTGAGGTAACAGACTGACATGGTGTCTGTGTACTGAGGTAACAGACTGACATGGTGTCTATGTACTGAGGTAACAGACTGACATGGTGTCTGTGTACTGAGGTAACAGACTGACATGGTGTCTATGTACTGAGGTAACAGACTGACATGGTGTCTATGTACTGAGGTTAAAGACTGACATGGTGTCTATGTACTGAGGTAACAGACTGACATGGTGTCTATGTACTGAGGTAACAGACTGACATGGTGTCTGTGTACTGAGGTAACAGACTGACATGGTGTCTATGTACTGAGGTAACAGACTGACATGGTGTCTATGTACTGAGGTAACAGACTGACATGGTGTCTGTGTACTGAGGTAACAGACTGACATGGTGTCTTAACTAAGCTAATGGTTCCAAGTTGATGTTTAAAATGGCTGCGTAAATGAAGTAACTTTCTGAATCTGAAGTTTGTTATGAATGCTCTCGTAAAGTCACATTATAAAGCGGAAGTTTGTTTTATTTAAATCTATCCCTCCTCTCCAGCTTCCTTTCCCTCTGGTGTCAATCAAACGTTATCCCCCCTTTCAACCCTTAATGTCCCCTTTGTCCCACTTCCTCTTAGCTGGTTTCAAACACAGCCTCTCTCTATTTCTCTGTTTAGCAGACTAATCTCCCCTCTGTTATCTGAGATAAAGGCTGGGGTCTGTGGTGCTGAGCTGAGAGGGTGAGACGGCTGGAGAGGCACGGCAGACGTGGATTATATCCTCTGAACTCTCAATGCTGAATAATAACTCCTCTAATGGCGGAGATTGAGTTCATGCTGTGAGAGGGTGTGTGTGTCTATGTGTGTATGTATGTATGTGTGTGTGTGTGTGTGTGTGTGTGTGTGTGTGTCAGTGTGTGCGTGTGTATGTATGTATGTGTGTGTGTGTGTATGTGTGTGTGTGTTAGTGGGTGGCTCTGTGTCTATGTGGGTGTGTGTGTCTGAAAGAGAGAGACAGAAAGAGAAAGTGCTCGTCTCGTGTGTGCGGGGGTCTCTCTCTGTGTGTGTGTGTGTGTGTGTGTGCGTGTGTGTGTGTGTGGGGGGGGAGGGTCTTTCTGTGTGTGTGTGTGTGTGTGTGTGTGTGTGTGTGTGTGTGTGTGTGTGTGTGAGTTTATGTATGACAGACATCATGGAGGGAGGAGCCTGTGTAACAGACATCAGAGAGGGAGGAGCCTATTTAAGCAGACATCAGGGAGGGAGGAGCCTGTCTATCAAAGATCAGGGAGGGAGGAGCCTGTCTGACAGACATCAGGGAGGGAGGAGCCTGTCTGACAGACATCAGGGAGGGAGGAGCCTGTGTAACAGACATCAGGAAGGGAGGAGCCTATCTAAGCAGTCATCAGGGAGGGAGGAGCCTATCTAAGCAGTCATCAGGGACTCTAGCAGCAGAGCACCATAACTGTTGTGATCTGTTGTTTGGCTTGAGGCTACTCAGGATGTGTAGACAAGGGCTTGGGAAAGAATAAAATACTGTAACCTAAAGCTGTATGTGTGTGTGTGTGTGTGTGTGTGTGTGTGTGTGTGTGTCTGGACGTGAGAGAGAAAGAATGTGTGTGTGTGTGTGTGTGTGTGTGTGTGTGTGTGTGTGTGTGTGTGTGTGTGTGTGTGTGTGTGTGTGTGGCCTTCTGGATTTATAATCTCAATTTAAATCTCAAACTGGAAAATAAGTAAAAGGATTATGGAGGAATGAAAGAAGGGCTGAATCTGTGGAGAGGGATGAAGAGAGGGGGAGGGGGACAAAGGACCTGGAGAGAGGGATGAAGAGAGGGGGAGAAAGGACATGGAGAGAGGGATGGAGAGAGAGAGAAAGAGAGAGAGAGAGAGAGAGATGGAGGTAAATTGGGAGATGGAGAGAGAGGGATTGGATTGGAGGGGGGGACGGAGGGTGTGATGAGAAGGGGTCTGCAAAGAGGGAGAGAAATAAAGGCCGTGGATAAAAATAAAAAGTCTGGAAGTAAAAATAAACTTATCCCATAGTAGCTGTTGTGAACCCCTCTTTGATAAAGCATGGACAGATTTGAAGCTCACACCTTAACAGTGTGTTAATGAGAAACAAAGAGTGTCCAATGAGGGACTCTCCCACGGACATCCTCCATTCAAATAAAAACACAGAAGCGTTCCCATGGGAGACGGTGAGGGGGAGTTTAGTCTCATTAACGTCTTTTTTCTTGTTCTTCTCTGTTAGCTGGGCTCAATGTGAGTGTGATTTCTCAGCTCCGCACCTCCAGCGGTGTTAAGCGTATCTGTTCATAAACTTTATTTGTGCTTGTCAAAAGAAATCTCAGCCAGCTTTGCTTTTAATCTTTGTCGCGGCTAGATTGTGAAAGTGCCTTTCCGCTAATTAGCTCATTATGCTAACTCGGCTCTTCTCTGCTAGGAAGAAACAACAGAACAGTGGCGATAATCGCTCGGCTAATTAGCTTGGTGATTATGACATGCTGACATGAGATTGTAAAGTACGCCTTTTCTGTTTCCTGGACCAAACAGCTTAGAGGTACGTTTTCATGTGTTGTTTTTGGAAAATAGACTTGTTCTGGGAGAGAAGACAGTGATTCAGTTAGTGGAACAGTAATTAGTTTGGACAGAAAACAAACACATCTAGCTAAGACAGGGCTTCAGAAGCTAGTAGTGTTAACCTCCCTCACTTCAGTGTGTGGAGAAATATCAGAACCCAGTAGTGTTAACATCAGAACCCAGTAGTGTTAACACCAGAACCCAGTAGTGTTAATATCAGAACTCAATAGAGTTAATTTCAGAACCCAATAGAGTTAATTTCAGAACCCAGGAATGTTAACCTCAGAACCCAGGAGTGATAACCTCAGAACCCAATAGAGATAATTTCAGAACCCAGGAGTGTTAACCTCAGAACCCAGGAGTGATAACCTCAGAACCCAGGAGTGATAACCTCAGAACCCAATAGAGATAATTTCAGAACCCAGGAGTGTTAACCTCAGAACCCAGGAGTGTTAACCTCAGAACCCAATAGAGATAATTTCAGAACCCAGGAGTGTTAACCTCAGAAACCAATAGAGTTAATTTTAGAACCCAGGAGTGTTAACCTCAGAACCCTGTACGGTTAACCTGTGAACCCTGTAGGGTTAACCTGTGAACCCTGTAGGGTTATCCTCTGAACCCTGTAGAGTTAACCTCTGAACCCTGTCGTGTTAACCTCAGAACCCTGTAGGGTTAACCTCTGAACCCTGTAGGGTTAACCTGTGAACCCGGTAGGGTTAACCTCAGAACCCTGTAGAGTTAACCTCTGAACCCTGTAGGGTTAACCTCTGAACCCTGTAGGGTCAACCTCAGAACCCTGTAGGGTTAACCTCAGAACCCTGTAGGGTTAACCTCTGAACCCTGTCGTGTTAACCTAAGAACCCTGTAGGGTTAACCTCTGAACCCTGTAGGGTTAACCTCAGAACCCAGGAGTATTAACCTAAGAACCCTGTAGGGTTAACCTCTGAACCCTGTAGGGTTAACCTCAGAACCCTGAAGGGTTAACCTGTGAACCCTGTAGGGTTGACCTCTGAACCCTGTAGGGTTAACCTCTGAACCCTGTAGGGTCAACCTCAGAACCCTGTAGGGTTAACCTCTGAACCCTGGAGGGTTAACCTGTGAACCCGGTAGGGTTAACTTAATGTGAGTGGAGAAACAGCAGGCTGTGTCATGGAGACTTCATCAAACCAAGACTTCCTGGAGATCAGCCACATGTTTAGATTCTGCAATCCTCATTTAGGGAGGGCTGAATGTGGACAAGATGTGTGTGTGTGTGTGTGTGTGTGTGTGTGTTTGTGTGTGTGTGTGTGTGGGTTTGTAGGGGGGTGGGGGGCTGTGTGTAGTGTGTGTGTGTGTGTGTGTGTGTGTGTGTGTTTGTAGAGGGTTGGGGGGTTGTGTTTGGTGTGTGTGTGTGTGTGTGTGTGTGTGTGTGTGTGTGTGCATGTAGGGGGGTAGGGGGTTGTGTGTGTGTGTGTGTGTGTGAGTGTGTGTGTGTGTGCATGTAGGGGGTGTAGTGGGGGTGTGTGTGTGTGTGTGTGTGTGTGAGTGTGTGTGTGTGTGTGTGTGTGTGTGTGTGTGTGTGTGTGTGTGTGTGTGTGTGTGTGTGTGAAGCCAGTGAATCGTGCGTGTGAGAGGATTTCGTCTGGAATATGTTTTTATACATGGGTGATGATGTCATCCGTATGGGTCTTCAATTTGAAAGTGTTTCACCACAGATAGAGGACTGACATTTTGCTTCTGGCTCCTTCATAAAGATGTTTAGACCGGGGAAAAGCCAGAGAAGGAGAGATTATCTTAAAGGATTAGCCAGAGTGTGACTTGCCTTGGGTCAGGTAAAGTGCATGGGTTTGGTGTTTTCACACGCACAGCCCAGGGAGAGGGTTTAAGATAACCTTTCCTAAATGTTTGGGCCTCTGAACGGCCATTTAGGACAAACTGCAGAGGAGGAGAGAAAGAGAGAGGGAACAAGAGAGAGGAGGTTATAAGAAGAGAGAGAGAGGAGTGATAGAAGAATATAATAACATGAAGCAGTGAAAAGAGCAGGAATGAAATTACGGCAGCAGAATTATAGTCACAAGACACTTCCTTATTGACGGAAAGGAAACGAGAGTAAATTCACATGTCACTCTGTCAAAAGGTTCTAAAATAGAAAGAATCTTTCTATGAAGAATGTTGAGTTGGCATCAGCTTAGCCTTTCATTGTTAAATGGCTGACTTCAGGCCAGGGCATTCACGCAGACACCATGTATCCCTGTAATGAGTTTTAATAAGACACTACTGTATGACTTTCTAACAGACATTCCTCTGTACTCCATAACTCACAGCCACAGCTTAGAATATGTCCTCTAAAGTTTCCAAAGCCTCCATCTTATGTATTCATAATTAAAGAGCTCCGTGTTGGTTTGTATGCGTGATGCGGTTTCCTTATTGAACGGTTTAATGGGAGCGGCCTAATGACTAGTCCTTCACACTGTTACACTGGGTCTCTGTGAGTGTGTGTGTGTGTGTAGCAGTCACAGATGCAAACTCCACTGTCATACTGTGTGTGTGTGTGTGTGTGTGTGTGTAGCAGTCACAGATACACCCTCCACTGTCATACTGTGTGTGTGTGTGTGTGTGTGTAGCAGTCACAGATACACCCTCCACTGTCATACTGTGTGTGTGTGTGTGTGTGTGTAGCAGTCACAGATAGACCCTCCACTGTCATACTGTGTGTGTGTGTGTGTGTGTGTGTAGCAGTCACAGATACACCCTCCACTGTCATACTGTGTGTGTGTGTGTGTGTGTGTAGCAGTCACAGATAGACCCTCCACTGTCATACTGTGTGTGTGTGTGTGTGTGTGTGTGTAGCAGTCATAGATGCACACTCCACTGTCATACTGTGTGTGTGTGTGTGTGTGTGTGTGTGTAGCAGTCACAGATAGACCCTCCACTGTCATACTGTGTGTGTGTGTGTGTGTGTGTGTAGCAGTCACAGATAGACCCTCCACTGTCATACTGTGAGTGTGTGTGTGTGTAGCAGTCACAGATACACCCTCCACTGTCATACTGTGAGTGTGTGTGTGTGTGTAGCAGTCACAGATACACCCTCCACTGTCATACTGTGAGTGTGTGTGTGTGTGTGTGTAGCAGTCACAGATAGACCCTCCACTGTCATACTGTGAGTGTGTGTGTGTGTGTAGCAGTCACAGATACACCCTCCACTGTCATACTGTGAGTGTGTGTGTGCGTGCGTGCATGCGTGCGTGTGTGTGTTTGCGTGTGTGTGTGTGCGTGTGTGTGTGTGCGTGTCAAGGCTTACAGAAACACTTCCTCTCTTCCTTTTCTCTAGTTTTTTTTTTAACTCCTGCTCTCTCTCTCTCTCTCTCTCCGTCACTATCCTTATATCTCAGCTTTTTTTATCCTCCTCGTTCATCCTCCTCTTTCCCCTCTTCTTTTTCTCTCTTTCGTTTTGATATCACTTTCTCTATGTTGTTTCTCCTTTCTCAATCTCATTTTCAGCTTTTTCATCCTCCTCTCTTTGCTTCCTCTTTCTTTCTGTCGCACCTGAAACACAGATGGCTGACCGCCCCCCATCCCTCGCTCGCTGGGAGGAGGAGAGGAAGAGGCAGAGAGCTGTGAGAAGAAAGGAAATGGTTTCACAGAGGCGGTGGGAGCAGTTTGTATCCTGCTGTCAGCATTATAGACCACAGACCTCCAGGCATTAATGACAGGGGGAGGAGGGGGAGCAGATCTACATGGTATGTGGATATAAATAACAGCAGATCTACATAGTATGTGAATAACGTCAGATCTACATAGTATGTGGATAACGTCAGATCTACATAGTATGTGTGTAGGTGTCCCAGTAGATCTACATAGTATGTGGATATAAATAACAGCAGATCTACATAGTATGTGAATAACAGCAGATCTACACAGTATGTGTGTAGGTGTCCCAGTAGATCTACATAGTATGTGGATAGGAGTCACAGCAGATCTAAATAGTATGTGAATAACAGAAGATCTACATAGTATGTGGATAGGAGTCACAGCAGATCTAAATAGTATGTGGATAGGAGTAACAGCAGATCTAAATAGTATGTGAATAACAGCAGATCTACATAGTATGTGGATAGGAGTCACAGTAGATCTACATAGTATGTGGATAGGAGTCACAGCAGATCTACATGGTATGTGAATAACATAAGATCTACATAGTATGTGGATAGGAGTCACAGCAGATCTACATAGTATGTGAATAACAGCAGATCTACATAGTATGTGTGTATGAATAATAACAGATCTACATAGTATGTGGATAGGAGTCACAGCAGATCTACATAGTATGTGAATAACAGCAGATCTACATAGTATGTGGATATGAATAACAGCAGATCTACATAGTATGTGAATGGTATGTGTATATGAATAACAACAGATCTACATAGTATGTGGATAGGAGTCACAGCAGATCTACATAGTATGTGGATAACAGTAGCTCTATATAGTATGTGGATAGGAGTCACAGCAGATCTACATAGTATGTGGATAGGATTCACAGCAGATCTACATAGAATGTGGATAGGAGTCACTGTAGATCTACATAGTATGTGGATAGGAGTCACAGCAGATCTACATAGTATGTGAATAACAGCAGATCTACATAGTATGTTTGTAGGTGTCCCAGTAGATCTACATAGTATGTGATAAAGGAGTCACAGCAGATCTAAATAGTATGTGAATAACAGCAGATCTACATAGTATGTGAATATAAATAACAGCAGATCTACATAGTATGTGGAAAGGAATAACAGCAGATCTACATAGTATGTGGAAAGGAATAACAGCAGATTTACATAGTATGTGGACAGGAGTCACAGTAGATCTACATAGTATGTCACAGCAGATAACAATTGATATTTCTTTCATTTTAGTTTATGCCTTGAATATGCTAGTGGATAGGAGATGAATTTGCATAGATTCTCATTAGATCAGTTTGCCATCAGAACAGCCAAGAACCAATTCATACGCTTAGACCTGCGTCTGGCTGTTTGCCCCTCAGTAAACTTTGAATGTTTGCACGTGATTTACGATCTCATAACGTTAATTGACTCCATGATGTCGGCATAGTAACAGTGTGCATTGTGTTCACCAGCCAATCAACGACGCCGCGGCACATTGAAACAGCAGCTGTCGATCCTGGAGTGTTCTGGAGGCTGAGCCCGGCTAAAGACTGGGCAGGATGGAAAACTAGAGGGTCAGTCACACAGTTCTATAGTGAAGTGTCTGTCTGTCTGTCTGTCTGTCTGTCTGTCTGCCTGCCTGCCTGCCTGTCTCTCTCTCTTTCTCTCTCTCCCTCCCTCCCTCCCTCCATTTATCTCTATATCAATCTCCATCTCTCTTCAAATCACCCAAGCATGCATATTGTTATGACCACACCTTTGTCAAGTTAAGCTATTGAACAATGGACGTTATTAAAACAAAAAGTCTCTGAGACGTGCGTTTTCCTCTCATGAATACATATTGAACCTCTCCATCAACGACAGGCCTAATCGCTGGGCTAGATCTGAGCCTGTAGCCGTGGGACCGAGGCGTTCTCAGGTTAAAGCGCTTCCTTTGGATCGGGCGGTCTGGCTTTATACGCCATGTGGGCTGTCGATGACATTCGGTGGCCGGGGTTTAAGAAGCGCATGTGGCGCTCGCCATGCTGGGAAAGGGGAGGCGGCCAATTTCCTGTCGTTAAAATTCATTGGCAGCATATGATCCCTCCATATGGGCTGTTAACAGGCCCAGAGAGGAGGGAGAGAGCATGAGAGAGAGAGGGAGAAAGAGAGAGCATGAGAGAGAGATAGAGAGAGCGAGGGGGGGGGGGGGGGGGGTGGAGAGAGAGAACAAGAGAGAGAGAACAAGAGAGAACAAGAGAAAGCATGAGAGAGAGTGAGAGAGACAGAGAGAATGAGAGAGAGAGAGAGATCTAGAAGGTGGGCACACTGTTTATAGATAGATGGAGGGAGAGATGTGATCAAACCGTCTGAGAGAAAATGAGAGAGATGGATGAAACAAGTGAAAGAATGGAGAGTGGGATAGACGGAGAGATGGATGGGTGTATAGATGGAGGGAAAGATGGAGGGATGGAGGGAGAGAAGATGGATGAGATCCAGTGCACCATAAGAAGCCATCTCCATGTCTCCTGTCACTAAATTCAGACGAGCCAATGGCGTGGCAGACTCTGCTAATCACTGAATAATTGAACAGCTCTAATTTGATATAAGGAGAACTAAATAGATCTAGTTCAATATAAGGAGAACTAAATAGAACTAGTTTTATATAAGGAGAACTAAATATATCTAGTTTGATATAAGGAGAACTAAATAGATCTAGTTTGATATAAGGAGAACTAAATAGATCTAGTTTGATATGAGAACTAAATAGATCTAGTTTGATATAAGGAGAACTAAATATATCTAGTTTGATAAGGAGAACTAAATAGATCTAGTTTGATATGAGAACTAAATAGATCTAGTTTGATATGAGAACTAAATAGATCTAGTTTGATATAAGGAGGACTAAATATATCTAGTTTGATATAAGAACTAAATAGATCTAGTTTTATATAAGGAGAACAGCCATGGTTTAATATAGGGCTGCTGTAATAGGTATGGTTTCATATAGGGCTGCTGTAATAGGGAAAGTGTTTATGGGTGCACGATAACGAATGAGGAAGACTTGTTTTATTAGGAGAAGTTAACAAGGGGAACTCGAAACGAGCGAGGGGGGGTGTTACATTAAGGCATGCTGTTGTTTGGCTCTAAGCAGAAATAATTAAGTACACCACAGGATGTTTCAGCGAGAGGAGGGTACACACCTCTCTGTACCATAGCAGTGGTGGTATGTGAGTACAGGGTCTTTAACTTGGAGGATACACCTCTCTGTACTATAGCAGTGGTACTATGTGAGGACATGGTCTGTAACATGGAGGATACACACCTCTGTACCATAGCAGTGGTGGTATGTGAGGACAGGGTCTTAACATGGAGGATACACACCTCTGTATTATAGCAGTGGTGGTATGTGAGGACAGGGTCTTTAACATGGAGGATACACACCTCTCTGTACTATAGCAGTGGTGGTATGTGAGGACAAGGTCTTTAACATGGAGGATACACACCTCTCTGTACTATAGCAGTGGTGGTATGTGAGGACAGGGTCTTTAACATGAAGGATACACACCTCTCTGTACTATAGCAGTGGTGGTATGTGAGGGCAGGGTCGACAACATGGCGGATTCACACCTCTCTGTACTATAGCAGTGGTGGTATGTGAGGACAGGAGAATACACACCTCTCTGTACTAGCAGCGTGACACAAACCGTCACGTCTCGTTGACTAACCTAAATCTGTCTGGAGAGACAAGGCTGTTGGTTGGAGTATTTCTGTTTGCCTACATGGCTGTGTGTGTGTGTGTGTGTTACAGTGTGTGACTGTGATTTGTGTTCCTGTGTGTACATGTGTGTGCAATTGTTGATGTTTGTCTGTTTATGTATGTGTCAGCGTGTGTATCTGCGTGAATGTGTGTGTGCGTATGTATATTTTTCTGTGTGTCTGTGTGTGCGCGTATATACAGGTAAGTGTGTCAGCCTGTGTGTGTGTGTATACTTCTGTGTGTGTATAATTGTCTGTGTATCAGCTTGTGTGTGTGTGTGTGTGTATTTGTGTCAGCCTGTTTGTGTGTGTGTGTATATATTTGTATGTGTCAGCCTGTGTGTGTGTGTGTGTGTGTGTGTGTGTGTGTGTGTAATGGCTGTAGGCGGTCAGTCTAGAGCACAGAGTGAGGTCATGAGGAAAGTGTTTGTATCTCTGATAGTTGGACTGGGAGCTGAACACACTCAGTGGAACACACTCTCTCTCTCTCTCGCTCTCTCTCTCTCTATCGATCTCTGTATCTCTCTCTCTCTCTTTCTATTTATCTCTGTCTCTCTCTCTATCTCTGTATCTCTCTCTCTCTTGCTCTCTCTCTGTCTCTTTCTCGCTCTCTTTCTCTCTCTCTCTGTCTCTCTCTCGCTCTCTTTCTCTCTCTCTGTCTCTGTATCTCTCTCTCTCTCATTTTGTTTATGGCCATTTATTTTATTAATCTTTGAAATTGCTTTATTGGCTTTCAGTTACAAAGTAAACATTAAATATAGTGTGTGTGTGTGTGTGTGTGTATTCATATCTAAACAAGGCTGTCTAGTCATTTTCCCTCAGTCTTTAGCTTTCTCTCTCTCTCTCTTCCTCCTCCATTTCTCTGTCCATCTTTGTCTCTTCTCTCTGTCCCTCTCCCTTTCCCTGTCTCTCACTTTTTCTCTCCTCTTTATCCTTTTATCTTTTGCTTCCTTCTCTCTTTACTCATCGCTCCCTTTCTCATTTCTCTCTCCTCTCTCCCTCCCCCTCTCTCTCCCCCCTCTCTCCTCCCTCCCTCTCTCTCTGTAATCTATTTGTATACATCCTCCTACTCTCATTGGGACCAGCAGAACACACGCAGGTGCTCTGAGTCACACATTCTTATGCATACACACATTCACACACACTCACTCACACACTCACACACACTCACTCACACACATACACCATGGTAACACACTTCAGACGCAGACTCCGCTAAGAGCTTCTATGACTTAGGAAACAGAGGTTTTCAGCAGCAGGGTTGGGGGTACCTGTGTGTGTGTGTGTGTGGGGGGGGGGGGCATGGAGTACCTGTTTGTATGTATGTGGGTGGGTGTGTGTTTAGATTCTTTAAATCTTTAGCAAGTTGTTGTGGTTCTGCTACATTCATATGTGTGTTGGTGTTTCCACTGTGTGGGTGTTGGAGTGATTATAGTTGCGAGTGTGTGTGCGTATGTGTATGCGTGTGTGTGAGTGCATGTGTGCGTGTGTGTATGTGTGTGTGTCTTTGTGTGTGTGTGTGTGGGTATGTGTGCGTGCGTGCATGTGTATGCGTGTGTGTGCATGTGTGTGCGTATGTGTACGTGCTTGCATGTGTGTGAGTGTGTGTGCGTGTGTTGGTTTTCAAGGTATAGAAAGACATTTGACCTGAATACATACCGGCTCTATGGGGACTTTAGGGGGTTAGCAGGACATGGCCCATGTCCTCCTAAACCAAGCATGTGTATGCATTCTATTTACTCTAAATAACATTATTTTGAAATTTAAGCTCAAGTCTTGTTGTACCATAAAACCCATGATTTTTTGTATTTCCAGTGTATCCCAGTGTATGAGAGAGTGCCCCCTGTAGATAGGTTTTGTTAGAGCAACTTCTTACACATTTTCAACAAATTTGGTCGCATCTGCCATCAGTCATGGCGCTGGAAGTCATTGATTGGCTGTACTCGTTGCCTAACTTCACACTGCTCTCCAGGTCCCGCTCAGCAATGAGTGTAACGCCAAATGTAGTTCCTCTATCAAGCTATATGACAATGTTTGGCAGGTAAGAATGGTAGTTTAAATTAATGCTTAATATAGGCGTTCATATTATGATTAATGCAGATCTAACTTGTTATCATCAATTACATTGTATTCTGATGTGGATTAAAGGTCTATGGCTAATATAAAGCTAGCCAAACTAGCTAGCTAGCATAGCAAGTTCGCCAGCATTATCTAGCTAGCTAACAAGTTAGAAGTTGTATTAGCCTGTCAAACCAGCAGTTCAATCGTTGTTTAATTAAGGTTAGTTGTTTTTGTAATAGGATCGTTAGATAGTTAGTCTAGCTATATTGAGTATACCAAATTAATGTTACATAAAAAATATCAGAGTCTTTTTGGTGGTTGGGCAAAACCATCTGTGTCATTAAGCTAACCACACTACTATTCTGCGCTAAGGTCAGCGACAGAACCGGAGCGGGAAAGAACGGCTGACTCTAAAGGTGAGTTTAAGTTATCTGAATTTTAATGCATTCTTGTGATGTTAACGATAAATACTTAAATGTAGCTAAAATGTAGTTAGATATCTATCTATATAATTTTATTAATATAATATCTGCAGGGCTGCACAGTGCGACAGTTAAAATCGCATTTGCTCATAGAAATGACACCGTGCAAAGAGAAATATGGCGAGTGGGCTGCTAACAGCCTTATAACATAAGAGAAGACAGTACTATTCAGACATCCAAATGATAGGGCAAAAAGGTACAAGTTAACGTAATGCACTGCTCCAACTGCGGCTTGACGATCAAGTGAATCGGGCCGGAGTTGTTAATTTACACTCTGCGCATATCTGTGGAGGGTCACATCAGTGTGGTCACTTAAACCAGAAGCTAGCCAGTCGCCATTAAATTCATAAATTAGTTAGCCAACTAACGACGTTAGTAACGTTTGCCGTGACTGCAAGCTGTAAGGTAGACAATATTTTAGACATCGTTGAAATAATTCACGTCATTTAGCCTATAGCTAAGATTGCAGCAGTTAGAGCAGGAGGAGCTGTGCACCGTAAACATTAGCAGGGAAGCTGCAGACCTGGAGCACAGGCAGAAATATACGCCAAAGGCCAAGCAGTTTCACAGCCCTGATGCCTCTGATGCGTAGGCCTAATCTATGTTAAGCGAACTGTATGTTAATTACTTTTGCAAAAGTTATTGTTGTTCAGCGATCGCGTAACTTTTGAACGATTACCTAAGGGTCTATACCATTTTATTGCAATATTTCTAGTGATGTTATCCTTTTGAGTTTTTGCACCTTGCGTTTTGATTTCCAACGCAGTATTAACTTAGCTAAGTTAACGTAACGTTACTAACTTTACTAAAACGGGGCCTGAAAGTGTAAACCCACTGCCATCCCACTTTATTTTTTTAATCATTGACCAAGAGAAATTTAATAGACAAATTCTAAAGAAGTTGAAGAAGAGTCCCATTTTATAATGGCATGGCTAAAGTTCTTGCTTCATAAAAAAAAACGTTTTCATCAATGGTGCCCAGGTATATCTGAATTTAATGTTTTTAAATCCACAACAAAAGCACTGAATTGCCCAATTTGTGAATGTCTATATGTAGCCCATGTTGTCTTATGTTTGTTAATTTCACCAAAATCCTGTTTATCATCTGTATTCTATTTTTATTTTATTGTACTAATATATATAAGAACGTTTGGGATAAGGACTCTTATTTTGGCGGTTCACTCACACTTCCTGTGTGTTCGCGCCATTCCCCTCAGTTGCTATGAGACTACAGAGGGGAGGCGTGTGTGTGAAAGAGAGACCTGGTGGCTGTATTGAATTGTATGTGTTTTCACACAGGTCAAATAAACCTCTCCTTGGACGGTATTCTCGTGTGCAGCTCGTTATTACACCCATGACACAACGCAGACTTGATTTCGCTAGCCGGTGCTAAGTCCAGCATCAGGCCGGCTACATATAGACGTCATTCTTGTATAAGTTCAGAATGGCATATATTTCCCTTTGCCATATATCTGCCAGTGCTCCAGGTCTGCAGCCTCCCCCTATAGAGCAGGGGCGTCACTTTCACAGAAACATGAATCCACCACATAAATAAATAGTTAAGTTGATAATCATGGTGCTAGCTTTTTATGTTGAAGTTTCCTTGCAGTTGCCAAGCTCATAGTTTCTTATCAATGTTTTAGGTTGACATGGTAATAATGCCAGCCCTCCTCCCTAAAAAGAGAATAGGCTGATTTTTTATCAATTTTCATTGTGGCTCAACACATGCTTACAGTATATTACAATGCCTACTAAAAAGGCAATAGAGAGATGAAGCTGAAAACGGCAGAGAGAGGAAGTACCTTTTTTGCCAAGCTGTATACAAAGATGCAGCATGCTGGCAAGCAGGTGAAGCATACATATTGAGATACCGAGCATGTAGCAACCAATAATATCTCCACAGTATTTTGTCTGTATGATATTTATCAAGGTTAGATGTTATCTTAACTTTGTTTACCAGCACATCATGTTTTGTTTACTGCAGTAGTTGGCTAGCCAATACCACTCTTCCCCCAAAAAGTAATTTAGGTATTTTTTTGACTGAACACACTTTTAATTGTCTACCTATGTGTGCTACAAAATGGTTCTCTGTGCTACTGAAATCTGTAGTTTGCAGGCACGAGAGCCACCACCTAAAAAAATATGCGTACAGCCCTGATAGTTTCCTACATGTGATACGTTCCATTGTAATTATTCGGATGTCACACAGAATGTTTGTTTTGGCTATTTTGTTATTGGGTTCCACTAGTTAACTGTATTAACGTTTTCCATTTGTTTTTATGTCCAATTCATTATCTAAGATTCAGTGGTACATAAGCCATGGCAGGTTCGTAAGAGTAATGTCATTACTAATGAACGCACTAGCTGTTGTCCATGAAAATGTGTTACGCTCTCAATGAGCTTCAAACAATCCGACAGTGAGTACAAAGTCAGTAGCTAGCTTCCTTGAAGTTAAATTATCTGCTTAGTTTTATTTTGGCCCAATTAAAGCTTTTAATAAAGGGCAGGTTTTCCCAAATAAATGTCGCATCCAGAAAAAAAAGTTACATTTCAGTTGTCGCTCACCATCCGACCGCAATTTTTGGTCAACGAAGAGGTTTAAACTGCCTGTCTATACTTATCTGGTCATGTCTGCAAAGCCAACACTGATCACATGACCTGCCACATTAGTTAGGAACTGCCAGCTTTAGTTATTTAGGAAAATGTTTGCAGAGAAAAAATAGCACAGGTTTAAACCCACAATACATGGAGCAGTTACTAACGGGAATCCAAATATTCATGACAACTTGTTTTCATCACTGTTTATAGAGGAGAGTTTCCATGAGGATTACGCCACAGACATAGATTGTGATAGTGAGATTTATTGTTAATTAAAGGGACACTGTCATTACAGAAGTTCTACTCTAAAATAGCACTTAAAAATCTGCAGAATGTATGTTATTACAGCCATCTATCAATATGCATACAGAAATAGAAAAACGTGAGTAACCTGAATCCAATTTATGTTGATTTAAAATTCAAAGAAGGACACGGTTAAGCCCAGAACAGGATGCCCAAAATATCCTATATATCTACAGTGCTGTGCAAAAGTATTTGCCCCCTTACATATTTCTTCTGTTTTTGCTTTTTTGTCACACTTAAATGTTTCAGATCATCAAACTAATTTTAATATCAGACAAAGATAACCTGAGTCAATACAAAAAGCTGTTTTTAAATGATGATTTCATTTATTAAGGGAAAAAAGCTATCCAAACCAACCTGGCCCTATGTGAAAAAGTAATTGCCCCCCCTTGTTAAATCATGAATTAACTGTGATTAACCATATTTTTTGGAAAGCTGAGTTCAATTTCACTAGCCACACCCAGGCCTGAATACTGTCAGAACTGTAGAATCAAGAAATCACTTAAATAGAACCTGTCTGACAACATGCAGTAGGCTAAAAGATCTCAAAAAGCAACACATCATGCCCCGATCTAAAGAAATTCAAGAACAGATGAGAAACAAAGTCATTGACATCTATCAGTCTGGAAAGGGTTACAAAGCCATTTCTAAGGCTTTGGGACTCCAGTGAACCACAGTGAGAGCCATTATCCACAAATGGAGAAAACATGGAACAGTGGTGAACCTTCCCAGGAGTGGCCGGCCTACCAAAATTACTCCAAGAGCGCATCGACTCATCCAGGAGGTCACAAAAGAACCCAGAACAACATCTAAAGCACCGCAGGCCTCACTTGCCTCAGTTAAGGTCAGTGTTCATGATTCAACCATAAGAAAGAGACTGGGCAAACATGGTATCCATGGGAGAGTTCCAAGGCGAAAACCATTGCTGACCAAAAAGAACTCAAAGGCACATCTCACATTTGCCAAAAAACATCTTGATGATCCCCAAGACTTGGGAAAATATTCTGTGGACTGAAGAGACAAAAGTGGAACTTTTTGAAAGGTGTGCGTCCCGTTACATCTGGTGTAAAACTAACACAGCATTTCAGGAAAAGAACATCATACCGACAGTCAATCATGGTGGTGGTAGTGTGATGGTCTGGGGCTGCTTTGCTGCTTCAGAACCTGGGCGACTTGCCGTAATTGATGGAACCATGAATTCTGCTCTCTACCAGAAAATCCTGAAGGAGAATGTCAGGCCATCAGTTCGTGACCTTAAGCTCAAGCGCACTTGGGTTATGCAGCAGAACAATAATCCGAAGCACACCAGCAGGTCCACCTCTGAATGGCTCAAAAACCCCAAAATGAAGGTTTTGGAGTAGCCTAGTCAAAGTCCGGACTTAAATCCAATTGAGATGCTGTGGCATGACCTTAAACAGGCCGTTCATGCTCAAAAACCCTCCAATGTGGCTGAATTAAAACAATTCTGCAAAGAAGAGTGGGCCAAAATTCCTCCACAGCGATGTGAAAGACTCATTGCCAGTTATCGCAAACGCTTGATTGCAGTTGTTGCCGCCAAGGGTGACACAACCAGTTATTAGGTTTAGGGGGCAATTACTTTTTCACATAGGGCCAGGTTGGTTTGGATAGCTTTTTTTCCCTTAATAAATGAAATCATCATTTAAAAACTGCATTTTGTATTCCCTCAGGTTGTCTTTGTCTGATATAAATATTTGTTTGATGATCTGAAAAATGTAAGTGTGACCAAGATGCAAAAACAGAAGAAATCTGTAAGGGGGCAAATACTTTTGCATAGCACTGTATTTCCTCTCAGCCATGGACAAAACATCGATGTTGAAAGTAGAGCACATTGACCTGATAAAAGGTAAGACTTTTCATTGCAGATCATTTTTGGTAAATCACTATACTGTACGTAGTGCTGGACGATATATTGTACTGGTCAATATGATAAATATTTTTGGGATGAATCAAGTATGATGAATGTGCAAAACTCTTTGGAACACCAAGTCCCTCACCTCTTCCAAAGTATTGCAGAATCTAACCTGTGCCTGGTGTTCTGCCACACCACTTGACAGTGTTATACATAGTGTTGTGATATCTCTAACACAGTTAGATATAGGGCTAGTCATGTCTTGTGTAAGAAATAGGGCTAGTCATGTCTTGAGTAAATTGATGTCTCATAAGAGGGTAGTTGCACTCGTATTTTAGTTCATTTCTGAGGTTTCTGGAACAGCTGTTCTCCAATTCCTCACACTTCCTGCTTGGTTAGAAATGTTGTAATTTGTTTCTATGAACATGAATTAAAACCGTGGGCTCACTGAGTCATTTACCTATGCTTTGCCTGACGGCGTTATTATAGCACTTTTATTGGGTAATTGGCACTTATAATAGCCCTTTGGTCACATCCCCTACATTAAGGTACAGAATAAACTCGGCTGCAGGTGCTCAAACACATGTCTTAAATACAACAGAAAATGACACTTCACAACATCTACATAGATAACGTGGCAAAAATTCTGGCAACAATTAAACAGAAACAGGGAGAACGGACAGAGAGCAACAACTGTTCTAACTATAAGTAGAACAAAAGGACAGCATAGCATTATAAGGACAGGACCGGATTCTATACAGTTAATTAGGGTAGGCTATGGTTTAAAGATTTTAAGGTAGTTTTGAAGGATAGTGAAATGGGATTGCAAATTAGAGGAGGGATTGAGTTCCATAGTTTAGGTGCTGCCCTAGAAAATACATTCTCCCCAAATTGTTTTAGTTTTGCTGTGGTAATATCCAGTTGCCCATCTGAGGAGGGAAAGTAATGTCCGGGTAGGATGGTAGAGTTCAGAGGTAGAGAGGGGCCAAGTTCTGTAAAGCTTTGCAGGTGAGGAGAATGATTTTGTAGGTTAGGTGCTGCTTGACAGGGAGCCAGTGAAGGTTAAAGAGTACGGGGGTCATGTGCTCAGAAGATTTAGTTGAGGTAAGGCGACGAGCAGCTGAGTTTTAAACCAGTTGTTTAAACCAGAGTTTATGGAGGGAGGTTGTGCTGATGCCGGAAATAAGTGAATTGCCGTAATCAAGACGGGAGAAAATTGATGAGAAAATTAATACTAGCAACAGATGTTTTGCAAATGGCGGAACAAAATGGCGGCGCGCAAGGACGCTGCGGCTTACGGCTCTTCACCAAAGTGCTCTTTTCTCCTTCCTTTCTATCTTTTTTCTTTTTTTTGTACACTATGGGCAATGCGAACGTCCAGTACACCCGGCAGATGCTTTTGAATATCGGAAATAATCACCATTTATCTGTTTCGGGTGACTTTCACCACACGCACAACATTCCTGACGACATTGCAAGACCGCCGGGCTCTCCGTGGATTGTCGTCGGGTCTGGGAGGCGGCGCAGGCGGAGGAGAGAGAGGAAGCAGAAGCGGGGGCGCAGGTCCGGCGCTATGCTACGGCTAAGAGAACAACCACACAAGCCACCTCTCCCGAGCCTGTACCTCTCCAATGCCAGATCCCTGGTGCATAAAACGGACGAGCTGAGACTATTACTCGCCGCAAATCGCTATGTTCGTGAGTGCTGTGTGCTGATTATCACCGAAACCTGGCTTCACCCGGACATTCCCGATGCTAGCGTACAGCTAGCAGACCGGACCCTATTGCGTTGGGACAGGACCGAGGAGTCCGGTAAGAGCAGAGGAGGGGGAGTCTGTATTTATGTGCACGACAACTGGTGTAACAACGGGACAATAATAGACCAACACTGTTGCCCGGACTTGGAGTACATGTCCGTAAGATGCCGGCCTTTTTTTCTGCCGAGGGAGCTGAGTGTCGTGATCATCACAGCCACGTATATTCCACCCGACGCCAGTGTAAACACGGCGCTCTCTCTCCTGCTCAAAACCGTAAATGAACAACAGCGGGCTCATCCCCACGGTGTCCACATCATTGCAGGGGACTTTAATAAGGCCAATCTAAAGACTGTACTCCCAAAGTTCTACCAGCATGTCAAGTGTGCTACAAGGGGGGAGAACACCCTGGACCATGTTTACACTAACATCAAGCATGCATACAGGGCTGTACCCCTCCCCCACCTTGGACAATCAGACCATCTTTCCCTCCTGCTCCCCCCAGCCTACACCCCCCTCAAACGTAGGGCCAAGCCCACTTCAAAAACCATCACAGCCTGGCCTGAAGATGCACTCGACAAACTCAAAGACTGTTTTCAACAGACAGACTGGGACATATTTGAACAACAGGACCTGGGGACACTCACAGGAACGGTACTAGACTATATTAAGTTTTGTATCGGGAATGTGACCATGGACAAAACCATCAGGGTTTTCCCCAACCAGAAACCCTGGATGACCCCCCAGGTCCGTGCACTCCTCAGGGCCCGTGATGCTGCCTTCAGGTCAGGAGACAGAGCACTATACAGTGCTGCTCGAGCTGACCTGAGGAGAGGTACAAAAACAGCTAAGGCAGACCACAGGAGGCACATAGAGTCCCATCTGTCCAGCAGAAACATTCGAGAGGTGTGGCAGGGCATCCAGGACATCACCAACTTCAGAGGAGGCGAGGCGTCAACGGGGGCTCAAAGTGCTGCTCTGGCAGAGGAGCTAAACGGCTTCTTTGCCCGCTTTGAAACATCTCAGCAGCACGCATCTGCTCCAGCCACTCCCCCTCCCCCACCCTGCTCCCACAATACCCCTCCACCACCCTGCCCCCGCATCACCACATCCACCTCCCCTCCCCCGCCCCGCACCACCCCACTCACTGTTCAGGAGCACGACGTCAGGCGGGTGCTCCAGACAGTCAACACAAAGAAGGCTACCGGCCCAGACGGGGTTCCAGGTAGGGTGCTCAGAGCATGCGCTCACCAGCTCGCCCCCACCTTTACCAGGATCTTCAACCTCTCTCTGGCCCAGGCAATCATCCCACCCTGCCTCAAATCATCCACAATAATCCCGGTGCCGAAGAAGTCTCCCATCACCAGCCTGAATGATTACCGACCAGTGGCACTCACCCCGGTGATTATGAAGTGCTTTGAGAGACTCGTTCTGCAGCACATCAAGGACCATCTCCCCCCAGACTTTGACTCCCACCAGTTTGCATACCGTGCTAACAGATCCACCGAGGACGCCGTAGCCATAGCTCTTCACTCTGCGCTGGAACACCTGGAGCAGCAGCAGAGATACGTCCGGATGCTCTTTGTGGATTACAGTTCAGCCTTCAATACAATAATACCGGACAGGTTATGCTACAAACTGGACACCATTGGCCTCCCCCTCTCACATGTGCCTGGATAAAGGACTTCCTAACGTCCCGACCCCAGACTGTGAGACTTGGCCCCCACCTCTCCTCAACCCGCACGCTGAGCATCGGCTCCCCACAGGGGTGCGTGCTGAGCCCCCTCCTGTACTGCCTCTACACCCAAGACTGCAGGCCGGCCCACAAGGACAACCTCTTCGTCAAGTTTGCGGACGATACCACGGTGGTCGGTCTCATCTCCAGGGCTGATGAGGCGGCCTACAGAGAGGAGGTCCTGAAGCTGGTTGCTTGGTGCTCTGAGAACAATCTTGTTCTAAACACCAAGAAAACCAAGGAGATCATCATTGACTTCAGGAGGCACCGCACGGACCCAGCCCCCCTCTACATCAACGGCGAGAGTGTGGAGCGTGTTCGCACCATCAAGTTTCTGGGCGTGACTATCTCGGCCACCATCTCCTGGACAGAGAACGTCACCGCCATCATCAAGAAGGCTCAGCAGCGGCTACACTTCCTGAGAATCCTCAGGAAGCACAAGCTGAATTCCACCTTACTGCTGACCTTCTACCGTTCATCAATCGAGAGCCTGCTGACATACTGCATCACAGTGTGGTATGGCAGCTGCTCTGTAGCAGACAAGGGGAGGATACAGAGAGTCATAAAGACAGCACAAAAGACCATCGGCTGCTCTCTCCCTTCCCTAACGGACATCTACACCTCTCGCTGCCTCTGCAGAGCCAAAAATATCCAAAAGGACAGCTCTCACCCTAGCTCTGGTCTGTTTGCCCTGCTGCCCTCCGGGAGGCGCTACAGGTGCCTCAAGACCAGAACAAACAGATTTAAAAACAGCTTCTTCCCCCAGGCAATAACCCTGCTGAACTCAAATTTGTAACCCCTGTGCAATAGTCATATAGGTATATTTATTTAATTCCGTGCAATACCTGTTAATTCCGTGCAATACCTGTATAGACGTATTTTTCAGCTGTGAATTTCATACATAGATTTAGATATTTTCTTACTGCAATGTACATAGACATGTGGATATATTTTTATCGGGACTACGTACCCATCTTATCTTATCTTATTTTATACTTTTTTTATTTATTTTATTTTATCTTATCTTATTCCTGTTTTAATCTGTACTGCACTGTTTGGTGGTTGCTTAATCTCATTGTACCTGTGTATAATGACAATAAAGGCATTCTATTCTATTCTATTCTATTCTAATACTGTGGTGTAGCACTCGTGACATGTTTCCCCAAATTCAAGGTAACGTTTGCCAATATCGGCACCTATCAAATAGTTGACTATATGTTCCTACCACTTGCTATCAATCGACCGTCATAAATGGGTGTTTTGAACATCCCAACTGCAAAAAACACAAAGATTAATTTGTACCAATTTGTATTGTTTTTGTAAGTTAAACAAAAAAAAATTATATTCTGCATAATACAAGCTTGAACAGTTACAGTAATCATAATGTTGCCTTCCTGCTTTCTCTCTATAGCACGGGGTGTGTTCACTATAGATTCATTTTACAAGGGAGAGTTTGTACTTGAGTATAGGGGAGTTTTAATTGAGCAAACGGTGTTAAACAAAGAACAACATGGTCAAAGCAATGTTTTCCTCTGATTTTTATTGGAGAAACAAGAAGTGGTGGTAAGCATCTTTTTTCATTCAAGTTTACGGTGTAATTGTTAGTTATTGGGGGATATGGTTGGCCTAGGCAAAACATTGTAGGCCTCGTTTGGGAAATGTCAATGTAATTATTAATGGGAACAAAATTGTATTATTAATCTCTGAACTTTTAAATATTAAATACTTGCTGCAGTGGTTTAACTAAAAAACACCAAGTCCCTCAACAAAATTATTTGTTGTTGATCATCTCAATCTTAGACAAAAAAGCTAAATGTCAAATACAGTAGAAGTTATGTAACAGCCTTTTAGTCTTCTGTACTTTAATGAGTCTTCTAAATGCAATCTTAATCGTAATGGCGAGGCCACAATATCTATTCATTCATCTGTTTACCTTTCTACATTTGTGTATTTTGCAAAGCATTGATGCAAAAAAGAAGATGGATCATTTGGCAGGCTTATCAACGACGACCACAAAACACCTAACTGTAAAATGAAAAGAATGAATATGAATGAAAAGCCACACCTCTGCCTTTTTGCAATGAGGGACATCTCCCCAGGTGAAGAGATATTGTATGATTATGGAGATTCTCAATGGCCATGGAGAGAGGTTGGTTTATAGTTATTATTACAAGAGATTTATCTCTACAATGATTTTCAATAATCAATTATCTTTACCAAGCATGCAATTTATCTTGGGATATCATTAGAATGTAATGCTGTAAAGGTAATTTATGATCAATCATTTTTCAAGAAATGTTGAATTAAGGTTTCCGAATTATTAATTTGCACATTGTTTTTCATCTTGCTTGTAAATGTATAGTTTACAAAGTAACTTCAGACAAAAGTCTTCAATGTAATTTAAATGTAAAATAAGCTAATTCCACTTAAGGTTTCTTGAATTTTACAGGTGACAAATAAAAAAAAACTTTCAATAGACATTCAGCATTCAGTTGGATCATGCAGCTCAGATGGAGGTGGCGTTTTCCAGCAGTCTGAAGGGGTTGAAAGTTCACTCATACACTAAGGTAGGCCTGCATGCGTCATGTCCATGAGACAGCATTTTAGCAGACACAATTGGAGGCACTAAATGTTCTTGATATAGACCATATCAGCAACAAATTATTCTTGCAAGTGCATGAAGGAGACTTGCCTTCAGCAGAGTTGTGTCTAACTGTGCACACCAACACATCTCAAAACATCCAGCACTCTGAAGCGAACTGTGGTGGCACAGCCAGCAGCAAGGAGGTATGCCCCCTGGATGTTTTCACATTTTTGTATTCTTGATATTAGCAGTTGTTTGACAACAACTTGATCCACATAATAGACATTACCTTGATTAAACATCCAACATGTTCATATGACCATTTACAGGTAATATTGCTTGCTATTTAGAATATAATAATTCATGGAAATTTTAGCATTTTGAATGAACATGTTACTGTTTGACATAAAACTAAATTGAATTTAGAAATATTGTACTTAGCACGAGAGTACAATGATGAGTTTTTAAATTGGAACTCTGTTTAGCTGAATTGTAATATTGTTTCTGATGTATTTATGGTTGTATGGCAATCACATGGTATGTCAGGACAATAGCTTTACAGGGATTTGTTGAAGATAAACACCTTTGTGTGTAGGTGCCCCTCTCTGTATTTCTGGTTGAATGGCACACACATGGTATGTCAGGACAAAAGCTTTACGAGGACTTCCATCCATCCATTAACTTTACCGCTTATCCTGTACAGGGTCACGGGGGGGGGCTGGAGCCTATCCCAGCGGACACAGGGCGAGAGGCGTGGTACACCCTGGACAGGTCGCTAGTCTATCACTTTACGAGTACTTGTTGTAAATAAACAGTAGTTTGCTCAAACATCTCTATATTAGATATTTTATGTATGTGTAGTAGGGATGGGCATTTCAGGCCATATCACTATTTGAATATTCGATCAAAAATATTTAGATTAACCGAAATAAAAAGATTATATGGGAAAAAAATGTTTTTTGCTATAGCAAACTTGTAGTGTAGCCTGAAGGGCTTCCGTGATCTGGCCTTTGCTAAATAAACACATTCCTTTTTCAATTTCTGAACATTTCTTACTCTGACACATTTGGACAGATTTTCTTTGATCTCTGAGCTGAGAGTCGGCGCTATAAACGCATGTTTTTTTATCGGTGATCCAGCAGAAAGCAGGGAAAATGTATCTAATTCATTGAAATTGTGCTTTTTCTTTCTACTTTTTACATATTTCAATGGTATTTGTGTACACGTTATAAACAGTATGTTATCAAAATTCCTATGAATAATATTATTTATTTTTAATTTTTATTATTATTCAAAAATATAAATAAATATCTGCAGCAATATTCGAATACCCACATCATTTCGAATAATCGAATATTCGAATAATCGTGCCCATCCCTAACGTGTAGGCTCTTATTTTTCAGAAAACATCAAGTTCTTCCATAATGCCATAAATTAGCTTAACAATACACTTTTTTAATAACCAACATTGAACTTGATGCATCTTCCATTTAATGATTTGAATATTTGGGGCCTATATGTGCGTTGGCGTTAAACAATTTGAGCCCTCTATGACGGTAACCCTGTGTACTTTGAAATCTGTTTCTTCAACAGTTACTTTTAAGAAAAATGTCTCACCTTTGGCTTAATTATTGTTTGCAGGTGGTATATAAAGAAAAGTATGCAACCGTTAGTCCGCAATCAGATGGATCAGGCAGCTCAAACCCAAGTGTGCATTACCAGGAGTCTAAAGCGGTTCAAGTAACAACACAAATCGACACAAAGGCAGGCCTGTTTGCATTTCAATATACACAGGATAGGATGTTATAATATCCATTATGCCATATTCCACGATGAGCACTTCAAAAGACAATGTTTTAGAATGGACTTGGGTTGAGAGCAGATATGTCATTGGGGTTTTCAAGTGGGCACCTTCCATCCCAGATGTTTTGTTAATTTGAGCCCACGACACCTCCAGAAGGCTTTACGGTGAGCAATGATGTCTCAGAGCCACGCTATATCCGCTCTCGGCACGGCCAGATATTTAAAAAACAAACAAAAAAGTTAAAAGTTATTTATTAAACTGAGAGATATCCCTATACCTATCCCTAATTCCTATTCCTGCAGGCTTTCAATGCCAACTCTGCAGAGATACTTACTACCTGAAAAGAAGATAATCTTTCCCTACTCTGTTCCTGCAGGCTTGATAAATGACGCTCTGCAGGAAAGACTTACCTTTTTATACCTTTGTCCTGAGATTAATCCTTTCTTGCTTTTTCAGCATGATGTTCTTTACTTTTGTGCCCATATAGGATCCTTCCTTTTCAGCCACAGCCACTGGCTACTTCTTTCTGCTATATCTGATATAGCTTTTATGGTCTGGCGCAAGTCTTTGCCGCAGATCCCCAACTCCTTAAGTAGTTTGGTAGTTGATATTGCCACAAATCCACGGCATCCAACTTCCACAGGGCACACCTTTGTTCTCCAACCTCGCTGTTCTGCTTCAGCTGCTAATTCGCTGTAGCGGAGTTTCTTTCTTTCGTAAGCCTCGTCAATTGCTTCTTCCCACAGGACTGTTAGCTCTATAAAATAAATAATGTGCTGTGTGTTGGACCAGAGTAATAAGTCTGGTCTTAAATTGGTTGTTGCAATCTCTAATGGGACTCTCAGTTGTTGGCCTACATCAGCAAGCATTTTCCAATCACATGCTCTCCTCAGCTGCCCTGAGCTTTGTTTTGCTCTATAACTCTTCTTTCCCGGAACTCCCTCCCTGACAAAGTGAATGTGGTGCATGTCGCCCTCTGTTCCAATTGGCAGGGCATTAACTGTTGAGCGCCTATGCTCTATTGCTTCCGCCAAGCATTTTAGTACTTGATTGTGGCGCCAGGTTTATCTTCCTTGTGTGAGGCTCGTCCTGCACCCAGCCATTATGTGTTTGAGATTAGCCGTCCCGCCACAGAGGGGGCAAGTTGGATCCTCACCTACCCATTGGCTAAGATTTGTTGGTGTTGGCAGTATGTCGGAGGTTGCCCTAACAATGAAGCAAATTCTTGTGGATTCCATTCCCCACAAGTCTTTCCAGGTAAGTTTCCTCTGCTCCACACTTTCCCAGTTCACCCATCGCCCGTTTGGCTTGTGAGACAGTTTTAGCGCTCCTTACTGCTTCCTCTTGCTTACGTATCTGTTCTATCACTAATTTGCGTTGTTCCAAAGGGGTTGCTTTTGACCATCTCGGTTTACTTGTACCAAGTCCAAATCCTCCTCGTCCATGTTGTACTTGTCCTACTATTTCCGTATGTTTAAGGACTGCTTTTGCTTGCAGTACGGCCTCTTTTGGATTCCATTTCCGTCCAGTTGTCAATGTGGGTGCCGCTTTTCTTACTATACTATCTCGGGATTCCGCAAGTGTCATTTCTAATCTAGCATTAGTGCACTTAAATTCCTCTGTAAGCCCGGTAAGCGGCAGTTACAGAGCTCCTTTCCCGTAAAGAGCCAGGCTACTAAGACACCGTGGCACCCCTAGCCATTTCCTAGCATAAAAGCTGACTCTTCTTTCTAGCTTTTCAACTTTAGTGATGGGTACATCATACACAGTCAATGGCCACATGAGCCGGGGTAGAAGTCCAAACTGTAGGCACCATAGTTTTAGCTTTCCTGGCAACCCTGACTTCTGAATGTTTTCTAGGCCTCTGTTCAGTTCTATCCTCAATTCCTCCATCTGCTCCGAGTCTTTAAGGGTAGCATTGTACCATTTTCTGAGGCTTTTGACAGGCTTTTCGATCACGGTTGGAATTGGATCCTCATCTATGAAGAAAATTTTGTTGCACAATTTTCCCTTAACATATATATGCTTCTGGATTTGCTTGGTTTTACTTTCATTCTAGCCCATTTAAGGTTATCATTAAGTTTGCTTAGCAGTCTTTTAGTACACGGAGCCGTTGTCGTCAATATTGTCATATCATCCATATATGCACGAATGGGAGGGAGACGTAATCCTGCCCTTAACTTTTGCCCGCCAACGACCCATTTTGATGCTCGAATTATTACTTCCATAGCCATTGTAAATGACAAGGGTGAGATTGTACATCCGGCCATGATGCCAATCTCCAGACGTTGCCACTCGGTGGTATATGTCGGTGTATCAAAACACAATTGAATGTCCTGAAAGTATGCCTTAACTAGGTTTGAAATTGCATTTGGTACCTTAAAAAACTCAAATGCAGACCACAAAAGCTTGTGATGCACAGACCCAAATGCGTTGGCCAAGTCCAGGAAAATGACATGAATGTCCTTTTTCTCACGTTTTGCCAATTGAATTTGGTGCCAAATCATGCTAGTGTGCTCCAGACGCCCAGAGAAGCCTGAAATGCCTGCTTTCTATACTGAGGTATCTATTAAGTTGTTCCTTGTAAGGTATTCGCTCAGTCTATGTGCTACTACGCAAAAAAATATTTTCCCCTCCACATTAAGCAAGCAAATTGGTCTGAATTCGCTAATGTCACTAGAATCTTTCTCTTTTGGAATCAGTACTCCTCTGGCTCGACACCATGATCTGGGAATGATTTTGTTTTTGCCATGCCAGCTTCAGTAGTTTCCAAAGGAAACGTAGGACATCGGGTGCATTTTTATACAGTCTGTAAGGTACTCTGTTAGGTCCTGGAGCCGATGCTGCTCTTGCACATCTGACTGCATGTTCCACCTCTTTCCATTTTGGAGGGCTGGTGTCTATTTTCTCTACTGGGTCCTCAATTGGTGGAATATCTGCGGGAACTGTGTGTTCCTCATACATTTTCTCATCTGTGTGAGTTTCTTTTAGGTGGGACTCCAGTTCCTGTTTGGTTGTCTTAAGCGTTCCGTCTTTTGCTTTGTTGAACAAGGACTTAGTAAACTTGAAGGGGTCTTTGTAGAATTGACTCCTTGCTCGTTCTTTCTTTGTAGGTTCTCGGCTCTCCTCAATGTTGACAACCGCTTTTTCCAGCTTCCTTTCCACTGTGCCCCTTAGCTGTTCAAGTGTCTTTTTTAGATCTATGTTAATAGAGTCCCAAACATTATTTTCAGCGGCTGATGGCCACTTTACTTTAGGTTTTTTGTCACTGATCTTCTCCTTGGAGGTTTTTTGTGCTTGATCCGGCTCTACCACCTTATTCCCTTGTCTTTCGGTGCTTGTCTGTGCCGCTTCAGTGCTGGAGTTGTTGATGGCCTGCAGACTTTGGTTTGTGTCCAGCCGCTGGCCTTCATTCGACTTACTTGCTTGACTTCTTAAAAAGTACTGGTCAATGTGATGCTCCTGCTCCTTCCTACTTAGGTATCCTTTCTTACTTTGGTGTATTCTCAGGCCCCTTACAGTTCTTACCTTTTTCCAGCCACAAGAGCAGATCTTGTGACTTTTATCTATGATTGCATTGGTTTCTGAAGTGCTTCTCGTGCTCATAGTCGTTGCATTGCTTAGGGTCAAAACCGTGTTATCAGTATGTGAGTCATTTTCCGCCCCCGCTCTTGCAGACTCTGGGGGTATTTTCACTTTAGTTTTGTTAGTAGCTTTTTGCGGGTTCACTCAGTCCACAGAATAGGGTTTAGTGCTGCAGATATGAGTTGCTAGCCCATGTCTGCCCCATTGGGGTCAATTCCCTCCGGTCAGCTGTCTCTCCAATCTGTCACAAGGACATTCCCTTGTTGTCAGTTATTCTATTCACCACAGTCACCAGAAAACCATCTGGATGGGACATTTCAATATACACAGGATAGGACACAATTAAAGACACTAAATTGTCTTGATGTAGACCATATCAGCATTTAGAAATATTGTACTTAGTAAGAGAGTGCAATGATGAGTTTTTAAATTGGAACTCTCTTCAGCTGACTTGTAATGTTGTTTTCTGACGTATTTCTGGTTGTATGGCAAACACATGGTATGTCAGGACCATAGCTTTACGGGGACTTGTTGAAGATGAACACCTTTGTGTGTAGGTGCCCCTCTCTGTATTTCTGGTTGTATGGCACACACATGGTATGTCAGGACAATAGCTTTACGGGGACTTGCTAAAGAGATGTGACTGTTAAGGTTGGTGCCTCTCCCTGTATTTCTGGTAGTATGGCGTACGATTGCATAATATATAGGAATTACAATATTTTGCAGTATTATACAGTAAAATACAGTATTATACTGCAAGAGAAAACGATACAAGTTATTTTCGCAATTAATTTATCGTAGAAAAATAAACTTAATCTGTTCGGCTGGGTCCTGTAATAGACTGGCGACCTGTCCAGGGTGTTCCCCGCCTCTCGCCCTGTGTCGGCTGGGATAGGCTCCAGCCCCCCCGCAACCCTGCAAAGGATAAACGGTATAGCTAACGGATGGATGGATGGATGCACGGCTGGATGAGCCAAAATGCAGGTTTCGGCTTAAATACTTCTAAGGACATTTTCAGAACAGCTGAAAGAGTTAGGCCGCATTCACATTATCAGCGTTAAAACCTGCACTGCACTGACTGTGTAATTGTTTCCTTTGGAGTTGAGCGTTGGCGTCAAACTCTGCTCTGTGCTACCCTCAGAGTTGTGCGCCTCCCCACAACTGGAACTTTGCACTGCGCTCCAAGTTCAAAACTTTGACCTAGATTGCTGCTGACCTTTCAAAGCGCAACCAATGAGAGCAGTTGTGTGTGACATAGCCAGAAATATCCAGAAACTAGCTCGCTGCCCTGCTCCCAGTTGAAGTTTTTTTATAGCATTGTGTTTCTCCTGGTTATATTAAGTTTTAACCTCTAATGACTCTTATACAATTTGAATTAAATGCCTATCCAAGGCATACCCAAAGTGAATTGAGTGCTGTTCTTGAACCATTTTGAGTATATGCATGGTGTTGGTTTGTTTTGAAACTCAACACTTTGAATTCCCCCCCCTTGCAGTCAGAAGCAATGTATATGTTACTGTCATTGAGAAATAGAAACTTGAACACACTGAAATAGAAAGATTTGTAATTCCGCCTGAATTTATTCTTGCAAACAGAGGCCTGAAGATGACCATACTAGGCCCTATGGGCTAGAAAACACCATGGGACCACAGCATGAAGCCTTACCTAGTCCAACCTCATATGATGATAAGAATATCACACAAAATTAATTTCTCAAACAAGTTATTCTAAGGGTCCCTTTGTGCGTTTTTGATAAAAGGACACTTGAACACTTTGGAGACTCCAAATGGCCTTTTTTACAAAACCCACATACTTAGCTACAACTTAAGAATTTTTTAACTTTTCTCAATCCTGGTCTTGGGGACACCTTGTCCTGCATGTTTTAGATGTTTTCCTGTTCTCAATTAGGCATGTTCATTTGTACATATAAAATATCTAAAATATATATATAAAAGAGTCAAAACAAGTGCTATGGTGCAAAACTAGTTTATATAAAAACAAAGCAACCAGCAAACAATTTACATGTCCAAACTATTTACATAAAATATCACAGCAAACTATTTACTTATTGAACATTTTTTAGTAGTCTTTTTACATATTATTGGCAACATGCCAGTCATTGTAGCAGTCTCTATTTGGCACAAAACACAAAGCCACATTACATGAGGCACACTTCACTGGAGTCTTTACGTGGCACCTGCTGCATTTGAGTCGACCAGCGGTGCTGTTCCCACTGAAATGAATTAGCCTGTGGTGTGCTCCACGTGGAGCAGGAGGTGGTACGGGTCTGGCTGTAGAGGGAGACCCCACCTCCGCCAGCTCCTGGGCCAGAGTCTCTCTGAGTGCCTTCTGGCTCATAGGTACCTGTCCTTTAATTTTCGCAATGTCTTTGTGGAGGAGAAAGGCATTCACAATGGCAATGTCCATGAAGTGATAAAAGAATGTTTTGTACCACTTTTTGGTCTTGTGGAGGACTTTATAATATCCTATCAGGGCGTCAGATAGGTCCACTCCTCCCATGCACCTAGATGAAAAAATAGAACATTGAGAAAAATATACCAAAACAGAAATGTAGAGCACACAAATCATGACATTTTGAAAGGCATAACACATAGTTGAATGTGTAGTACATACCGGTTGTATTCCTTCGCCGCTGGTGGAACTGAGATGTCCTTCAACGCCCAGCTCCCATCTGCACCTTTAACTCTCCTTTTCACTGTGTCCTCTGCGTGGTGAGCTGTGTGCATCGTCGAACACATGGAGACGTCCCTCGTGTCCCGCCACTGGACAAATAGGAGGGAGTCCCTCCGGATCCAGCGTATGCTGCTGCGGGGAGACTTGGAGTCCAGGCTGTTCACTCTGGTTTTTGGGAATCCAATTCTGTTAGTGCGAATGGTTCCACACGCCCAGATCTTGATCTGACGGAGGTCGCGGAAAAGTGTGGGACTGGTGTAAAAATTGTCAACAAATAGTTTGTAGCCAGTGCCCAGCAACCTTGTGTCTGTCAGATCCATCACTGAGTCATAACTGAGGCCCTTGCCACTGTTTCCCTGCATTTTCCCCTGATAAACAAAAAAAATCCCATGTATAACCATTTATGGAATCCGCCAGAACAAAGAGTTTGTACCCCCAACGAACAGGCTTGTTCTTCATATATTGTTTGAGTCCAATACGGGCTTTGGAGGCAACCATTCGCTCATCAATAGAAATGTGCTGGGTAGGGTGATAGTTTATTTTGCAGGCCTCCCTCATCTCTTCGTACAGTGGCTTTATCTTGCAGAGACGATCAAAGGCTGCTGTGCCTCTCTTTTGCTCATTAGCAGCATCCTGCACCGAGCTACTAATATGAAGGGACTGGGAGATCCTAAGGAACAGCTTACCCACCATCACCTGTCTCGGAAACGGCAAACTGTACAGGTTTGACTGTCTCCAATAATCCGTAAATGAACAGCACTTTACGACGCCCATGTAGACCACCAAGGACATGAAGGATAACATGTCCTGCATTGTCAGATTGATCCACGGGTTGGAGGGTGGTGAATGGTGAGTTGAGCCAAAGTCAGTGGTGTTTTGAATTATTGTCTGTAGAATAGTGGCGGGGGAAAAACGTTGGAACGGCTGCAGGACTGAGTATGTGGCTGTACTTATTAACTGTGGTCCTGGTGATCGGGCAGGTCTAAAGGTGGGCTGTGGTGGTGTTATGTCCGTATCGCCAACAGAGTTCCATCTGTCTCCAGATTTGCTGGTTGACGGCCCGGCTTGACTGCTGCCTCTCCCTTTTCCTCTCCCCCGTCCTCTGCCTCTTGCTCTTCTCCTGCTAGCAGAACCTCTCTGTGGAGTTGTTGGATGGGACTCCTCTCCCGATGACGGACTGTCTTCCTGCTGAGCACCGCTGAGGTGTGGCCGTTTGTTGACTGGGAGAGAAGCCTCCGGTTCCCAATCTTCATCAGAATCTGATGTATGCCTATAATGCATAAACAAATAAATAAATGTTAATCCTTTACAAAAGTAGACAAAACTTTACCATCTCTTTATCAGTAAGTCACAAAAAAGAACCACACTGAAACAAAGGGAAGGTCTCACCTACCTATCTCTCTCCTTAGACATGCAAAACACTATAACAGTGTAACAGCACACACAAACCTCCCATCCCCCAAAAATGCTAAACACACACACTGAAACAAAAGGAAGGCCAAACCCACTGATATACCTCCTAAGAGATGCAAAATAGGTAGACAGTGAAACAAAGAACCGGTGCACATCTCTTCCCCCCACGTGAATACAGAGATAGACTTGTGCTTGCTTGTGTGAGCCTTTCTACAAAATGCGTACTCATAATTCAAACTAAAGCGTATTTCTGTCCAAATATGCAGTAATATATCATAACACATAATGTATACCAATAATAAAATACTTACTTGTCGAGAGTTACGTCCTCTCCGTCAATAAACATTTCAGTCTCCGACTCCATCTCTGAAATGTCGCTTTCTTTGTCAGTGACTTCATCGGCCGAATTGTCACTATCACGCCTCAATATCTCGTCGATAGCCTGAAGTGCCGTGTAATTTCTTTTTATATTCCGTTTCGCCATGATTTTCTTTGCAAACTATCCGAAAATAATCAATTCACCGAGTTTCAAAGACGAGTCAAAAGAGCGCTCCTTACTGTACTACTATTGCGTAATGGCGCGCCTGAGAAATGAACTGAAGAGCGATCTGTGTGTTGCGCGCGACTTTTGTGGGGTCGAGAACAAAGACCCTCCCTGAATGTTTGGTATCGTTTTTTTCAGAATTTCATTGGCTACAAGTTACGCCAATCATTCATTTGATTATTTGCGAGTGGCTGCAGCCTGTTCATGAAATTTGTAGGCAGTCCCTTCTCCACATAGAGGGGTGTGACTGGATAGTACAGGGTCATAAAAAATACTGGATGATCGTATTGGGTAAAAAACGATGTCAATCGAAAGGTTAAAGGTTTGACCACCATTTTACAACAAGAGATCGAGATGTTCAAATGTTAGCTGGGGTTTTGACGTCGAAATCCATGGAAAATTAGTAGCACATGCTGGCTACTGCTAAACGGTACTAGAGTAGCCCGTGGCTATGTTGGAGAGTAAACATTTGTTTTGGACCACATTTTTTACTGAATTGGACTGCCTGGACCCTTGTCGACGTAAGAAAATCTTTTTGTGGAATATTATTGATCGGTGGATTACTTATGATGCTTCAAACGTGAGTTGACTACATATTTTGGAAGTTTGTTTACTGGGTGGTGCTCTGACATAGGCCTTGATTGTAGCGTCTGTGGTGCTCGTATCGTGAAACGGTTTTTAGCGACCGAATCACAGGAATCTCATCTTTCAAACAGTATCTGGCATGAGTACATACGTTAACATATGAGTTTTGTATATAGTCAGACATCCCCCCCTCCCCCCACCGGCCCGTGGGCGGGCCGGCAGATAAAAATAGCTGTTTATGCATATTGCTATGCCAGGCAGATAAAGTGATGGGGGCTGTGCTAGGTGTGCAAACATTACATTAGCAGCAGTAAATCTCCTCATGTTTACGTATATCTCATCATGTTGACATATTTCTGCACTGCCCTTTACTGGTGTCTGCACTATGCTCTGCGCCCTACCTCTCCGCAAACCAAGCGCAATTTTTTTTATCGTGAATGATAGTTTATTGTGTTGGCTCATTGAAAGGAAATGTCATAGGCCTGATTTAAAATAAAATTCAAAGACTTTTCCGTTCTAGTAACAGGCTATTACAGGGCTGTTCCTGCATTTAAAAGTCTTAGGCGACCCGTCTAAGGTGCATTTTCACCTAGCCTTAACCTTTTAGTTGAAATTGCGCACAAAGACAAAATCTTGCACAGACGACGTCAACCGCATAAGCCGAGCGATCATACAAGAGTTAGACGGACGTTTGTGCTGAACGTTAGATTTAAACATTTTTCTTTTATATATATATATATACAAGCAAATATATAGAAGTTAAACCTCTGAGACCTAAGGTCTTTTATTGCCGTTTTTGATATATTTAAAGTTTAACCAATATTGTAGTCGTTTCTGATAGTACAGTGAAGTAACACATATCCCCTTGAGGTTAATCAAGTGTGACACTCAAACCACATTTTTGGACTGTAGAATATGACATAATAACCATAATTAAACAAACAAAAAAATAGAGACAACCATTGAATTTCTTCAGTTTTTCTAGCAAAGTTAAGTAGTGCACAGTTTGCACTTCCTATAGTCTACTGGTGCCCTATCTGAATCGACATTGGCTGGAACAATGGCCACAGGAGTGTGTCCATATTGCCTCTCTGCTGGGGTGTTATGCAGTAGCACTCCACAAAGTTCAGCAGTAAGCAGCTCAACAAAGACCTGATGTGACATGTTGTTTTTACACATACTTCTTTGCTGTCACCAATTCATTTATCCTCTACAATTTCCAGAAAGTGGAAAGACGTTTACGATTGCTGGGCTACAGGACAGGAGCATGAGCAGAGAGGTGCCTACTGGTCTGTGCTGGAGGGGGTGCTTGCTGATTTACAGGAATTGCAGGCTTTGCTGCACTCTGTTCATCATCAACACTAATGAAATAAAAGAAAAAGAATGTTCCCTCCTTGATCCGTGGAAAAGTATGTGAACAACATGCATCGACCAAAATGGTCTTCAATTAAAGCTACAGCCCTCTAGTTTAAAATACAAAAACAAATCGTCTCTAAACCCAATAGTTATTTTGTTTTATGAAGGATTTGGTAGAGGATGACTGATGAGCTCGCCCTTGCGCCTTTCGGTCTCAGAGGGTTAAGGCCTAAGCCTTATTTTGAACCATGAAAACCCCTGTATTATATACTCATGCACAATGACTTGCAAGAAGACCGTTATTTTGTCTGTACTGTTCCTTTCAATTCCTATTCGGTTATGTAAAAGGCCCAAGATCTACAAAGACTTTTTAAGATGGTAACCCTGTATACTTTAAAATATGTTTCTTCAACAGTTACTTATTATT
>JAPMUY010007005.1:0-53099 GCA_026901105.3 Galaxias olidus
TTACAATCTGTACCTCTCACCAGGTAGTGCCTTGAAGGGTGTGTGTGTGCATGTGTGAGTGTGTGTGTTTGTGTTTTAACGTCGAACACACACACCCGCACAGCCGCTCGGCACCCACCTGGGCACAGCGGGAATCAACACACATTCTGAAAAGGCCATCTTCTTTTCGTCGGGAAAAGAAAGTCTCTTGAGAGTGGGAGATACAAACATCAAGGATGACACTAACTCAGCCAAAGTAGTCCAGTGGAGGCAGGGGAATCAGCTGCCCTGACATGACACACATCTCTGCTTTAACCTAAAGGGGCAGAGAAGTTTTTTTTTTTTTTTATTTTTTTTTTAAATCGAGGCATGTAATATAAAAAAACGTTTCCCCTTTTGTGCTCGTTTTTATGTAACAAAAACGTACACACACACATACACACACACACCCTTCCTCCACAGCACAGCACTGAGCCTCGAGTGGCGCCGTTCGGTCCAGGCCAGAACCGGCATCCCCCAGGGCCTACAGTCCGGTCCCTCGTCCCCTGTGGGTCCACAGGGAACGCGTCCCGCCCTTGGCCAGGAACCTGTCCACAAAGACAGGATGTGGAACTCTTCCACCTGATAGCAAGGCACCAAAAGAACCCCGAGGGGACGGGGGGGGGGGGGTTGCATTTTAGCGTGACGCATGTGATGGATCAGCTGCTGGCCGCCAGCCTGTTTACCTAGGCTGGGCTAATAGGCGAAGGTGGGGAGCGGGGGCACAATGGAGAGCAAGGCAACAGGGGCAACGCGTGGCAGTGGCAAAGGCAAACAAGGTCACGCTTCAGGAGACCAACCGACTGACCGACCAGAGAAGAAACAGTGTGCGAGCGTGGGGTTTGATTTCGGTAAAGAGTCGAACCACACGGAGACAACGGGAGCGTGTTCGTAGATTAGATTCAACTTTATTGTCGAGACAAAGTCGTCGTTCGAAGTGTTGCCACGGGGGACAGGTGAAATGAACCCACTCCTTCTCCTCAGGAGTGAAAGAACAACAGGAGGTGGCTAATCCACACAGCTCACCGCATTGTCCTCCTCATTCTCTTTTCCTCTGCTTTCCATCTTCCCCCCTCTCCTCTCTTTCTCTTTCCTCGTCCTCTCCTTTCACAGTCTTCGACATCTCTTTGCGAAGGACCAGTATCTCTGTACAGATGGTGTAAGGGAAAGGTAGTGTTGGCTTAATGCTGTCCAGAGATGGGGTGATGGTAAAGATACCTCACTCCTAAATTCTCTTTGAGCAGGGCTTTGTTTTTCAGAAGTGAGGCCATCGGCATGTAATCTCACATTCGTGTTCTTGTGCGGAAAAGCCAATCTGATCTGAAATCCCTCACATATCACCTATGTACCTTCCAGAACCAGTCAACCTCTATCGCCAGGTGACCAGTTTAACTTATTAAGGGGTGTCTGGGCTGTTAAAGACCAGGGCAGGGAGAGCGGTGTAGCTACTTATCCTTTCGTTCGTTAAACAGCAAAACCCCCCCACCCCAACCCTGTCTCTCTATATCTCTCTCTCTCTCTCTCTCTCTCTCTCTCTCTCTCTCTCTCTCTCTCTCTCTCTCTCTCTCTCTCTCTCTCTCTCTCTCTCTCTCTCTCTCTCTCTCTCTCTCTCTCTCTCTCTCTCTCTCTCTCTCTCTCTCTCTCTCTCTCTCTCTCTCTCTCTCTCTCTCTCTCTCTCTCTCTCTCTCTCTCTCTCTCTCTCTCTCTCTCTCTCTCTCTCTCTCTCTCTCTCTCTCTCTCTCTCTCTCTCTCTCTCTCTCTGTGTAGTGTGTACTGCGGCCTGTGTTGTTCTCTGGGGAATGCCGTCTGCATTCTGCCTCTGACCCATTTACCAGAGAGACACACACTTTCATCTTCCCGTCTCTCTCTCTCTCTCTCTCTCTCTCTCTCTCTCTCTCTCTCTCCGCGTTCAATCCATCTTCCCGTTCCTTCTCTCGTTCACTCCTTCCCTTCTTTCCCCCGTCTTCTGCCTGGCTGGCTGTCTGTGGCCGCCCTCCCCCGTCTCCGTCGCTCTCTCTGGTTCTGCCTCTCGGAGTTCAGATGGAGCGAGAGCGAGGCCGTGTGGTTTCACGTTCAGGGTTCAATGGGTTTCAGCCCCTACACACTCCTCAGAGTCCTCATACAAACACTGCACACACTCCCTCACTGAGGAGGGACACTCACACAGGAGACAGGCATTCAGGAACAGAGAGATAGACTGACACACAGGCAGTCAGGAACAGAGAGATAGACTGACACACAGGCAGCCAGGAACAGAGAGATAGACTGACACACAGGCATTCAGGAACAGAGAGATAGACTGACACACAGGCAGCCAGGAACAGAGAGATAGACTGACACACAGGCAGCCAGGAACAGAGAGATAGACTGACACACAGGCAGTCAGGAACAGAGAGACAGACTGACACAAGGATTCAGGAACAGAGAGATGACTGACACACAGGCAGCCAGGAACAGAGAGATAGACTGACACACACACAGGCAGTCAGGAACAGAGAGACAGACTGACACACAGGCAGTCAGGAACAGAGAGATAGACTGACACACAGGCAGTCAGGAACAGAGAGATAGACTGACACACAGGCAGTCAGGAACAGAGAGATCGACCAACACACAGGCAGCCAGGAACAGAAAGGCAGTCAGGGAAAGAAGGACAGACCCGTCCAGAGGTAGGCAGACAGACGAGAGGCAGACAAACAGACTAGTAATACATGGTAAAAAGCCCTACATTTACAGAGTAAATTGGTCCAAGAGAAGGAGAAATGTCACGTTGTTTGCTCATGTGTGCCGGAGAGGGCACATTTGCGCGAGCGAGGGAGAATATGTACAAGTTATGCCTGTGTGTGCTATTGAAAGAGAGAGAAAGAGTGAAAGAGAACGAGGGAGCCAGCGTGGGTGAGGAAGAATATGCTCTGTGAGTGAGTGTGTGTGTGTGTTTGTGATGAATGGCTCTCTGAATGAGGCCTTGATAGAGGAAAGTAGCAGTAATGACCAAACTCAATTAGCCACTCGGAGCCGCGCGCGTGTCTGTGTGTGGCTTAGTCCTGTAGCCCAGCGCTCACAGCACTGAAACACTCATCAATCCTGATTAGTTTAGCTAAAAGGCGCTAACACCCAGCACCATAAATCACACACACACACACGCACAGACGCAAATCTAGCAAGTGTGCAGCACACACTTGGAAGTAATCATGCATGGCTGTGCACAACAGTCGACCAACACACAAACTCAATAACGTAGCTACCCCAAGTAATTCCTTAATTCAGAACAGACAAATAAAGCAACCCACTGTGTGTGTCTTGGCTTATTTGAGGATTGTGTGATTCCCCCTCTCGGTTCCGTTTCAATCCCGAGTCGCCTCTGCTTCACCTCTCAAATACTATTTCCGTGACAACCCTCCAGAGGATTAGCTTCTCCGCAATAAGAAACCCAAACACTTCCATCCATCTCTCTGTCCGTCTGTCTGTCTGTCAGTCAGTCAGTCAGTCCTACTACCCCTGTGGCTCCAGCTGGGCTTCAGCGGAGGAGGAGGGAGATGACCTCGTGTCCACCACAAAGCCCTCCTTACCTTTCTTTCCCAGCACACCCATTCCTCCTCTCTCACGTCCGCAGTGTCCATCACTCCGTCTCCCGACTCCTTTTCCCTCCTTCCCACGTGCGGTGCACGTTCAGACTGGACATTGTTTTGGGGTTAGACAGACGTGTCCGAAAACAGAACAGCTACAATGCCAGCTCGTCACACTGACAATTAAGACGGGCGATTGAACGATGAGCCGTATATACACGGATACGGAAAAACCTTGTCTTTCTCTTTTTCTAAAATACCTCACACAACTTTACTTACACACACAGCTCACGCCACAGAGGCAGGTCTGGATCGCTGGTAGCATGTATAATGGGCTGAGTGGGTCAGGAAGCAGGACGGACAGACGATCTGACAGACAGATGGACAGTCACTGGCAGGCCGGCAGACAGGAAGACTACCCCTGTATAAATAAAGGATTCAGTCCAGTGCCAATGCTCAACCCAACGTCCTCCTAAAGTTAACTGTAACAGCACAACACGTCTTAATAGCCCAAAGTTTAAACAGGAGATAAAGAGGGTTTGTCGGTCTGCAGGACTGTATTACACTTTCAACGGCCTGCCTGTATTGCCGTAACATAATTTACTCCGACTCCCACATGTTATTCCATTTCAAAGTCAATATGATTTCCTCTTTTTCCCGCCGAGTTTTCAGAGCAGAACGGCAATCCTGGTCGGGGAGGAGCACTTCGCAAAATTAGTTGTGCAATTGATGTTTTGTCGACGTTGGATTAGGTTTCTTATCAAGATGACACATGACGAGGCTGGCAGAAAGAAGGCACTCTAGCGTTTGTTCCCTGAGAGAAATCTATTGATTATGTGCTCTTGCCCTGCGGCGCTGATGACAAACAGTGGTTTTGATAGCAGTGGATGGGAGGGAGTGGGATGAAAACATTAGGGGTAGGTGAAGTTACAGCGCCATCCAGTGGCAGAGGTTTGTAAGGACATAAGCAGGCATATCGAATGGTCCACTCTGCCCTTCTTTATATTTAAGAGATACTAAACCTAATATGAACTTGGGGACCATGTACATTATAAACCATTACAGTACATCACTATAAGCTTTTGCTAAACGTTCTTACTGATATCAGCTGTAAAAGTTTATTTTATCCAACTCTTCGTCAGGGGCAGTCCTTGGTTAACAGATTATGGATTATGTCATCAATCGATTGAATAGGAGAAGCAGCCAGGCACCGCAGCATCCCACAGACTTCCACATGATGTCGTGAGGACTCAGCGTGACCTTCATCAGGGATTGGTGCAGAACCCAGATCAGTCTCCGTTAAGGATGGCAGGCTAAAAGGTGTATTTTTTTCCCTACTGCCAATGTGCTAAACACTCAACATTAGAAAACCATGCAACTCACAATGAAAACACACAGCGTATCGATTGAGACAAAAAGAAGTGGAAAGAACGCTGTACAAATAAGAGAGCGAGAGAACAGAAAACAGGCAGAAACGTTGGAAACATCACGTCACATGTAGTTGTTGGCCAGCAAGTTAACAAAAACAAAAAGATACATTTTTTTTAAATTATTTATTTAATCCATATGGAATGTGCTTTTTAAAACTTCTCCTCTCAAATTATGAAACTGTGGTTATCAATATGAATAGGTTAAGAAACCAGCTGGAAAAGTGATATGCAAAATGTTGATACAAATCCCGGCTTTTGTCTAATGATTTTGGACTCCCGAAGATACAGTAAACCACATCATCTTCACCAATACAAACGTTCATTGTACCAGCTACACACAGACCTCATGTACGCCTATGTGCAACATCAAAAGGTTCCCTCGCTTCAAAAACGAGACGTCCACCGATTGAAGAAAGTGACTTGGACTCTCCAAGGACCTCGAACGACATGAATTTAAATCTACTTACCCTTCAGGTAAAATACTAAAAGTCCTTTGATCAAAAATATTTATAAAACTTGTGAGGAACCTGTCCTTTGCGGGTTGGAGATTTTTATTTTCAATATTTCACTTGCAATGAAACACCTCAAAGGATCCAATTAATCCTACATATCTCACTATTAACAAAACGGAAATATAGTTGCCTGGAATGAACCAAATAAAGTGACAAAATTGTTCACAATACAACCTACTGTACAGGGGGTCTTGCAGTACATGAACTACTGGCCTAAAATGCAATTGTTTTTCAAAGATTCATCAGAAATTCCCTTCTAAAAATACAAAATTCTAATCCAGCATAGCATTTGGCGCTTCCAGTTTGTTTCATGTATTCAGATGACACCAGTAAGGAAGAAAATACAGTAAACAACATAAAACAGATGAGAACCTCCTCCAAAACACACACACACACACACACACACACACACACACACACACACACACACACACACACACACACACACACACACACACACACACACACACACACACACACACACACACACACACACACACACACAAAATTACTTTTAGTAACAATAAAAAATAAAAGGTGGTTGAATTTCAAACTAATTACAATGATTGTCTTGGTCTGGGTAGAGAGGTGTCTGGAATGGTTCCACAGAGTCATGGCACTTCAGTCCAACGCAGACGGGGGCGACGGTAGAACAAGACGACCCCTGGAGGGACAAGGTTTTCATTTGACGATGACAAAAAGGTAGAAGGCTGGAATAAAGTGTCTAAGTGCCCTACCACTGCCTTGCTAACTTGTCTGTTTCAAATTTCAAATCTCAGCGTCCAGTAAAAAAGGGTTCGATAAAGGAGAGGAAAGGTTTACAATTAGTAGGGGCTTTTCTGGGGTGAGATTGTCGACACCGCAAGGCTTGCGAGTGAACAGATCACTCTCACACAGACCTCTGTCAAAGGCAGGAAAGGAGTGTGAGTGTGAGTGTGTGTGTGTGTGTGTGTGTGTGTGTGTGTGTGTGTGTGTGTGATTGTTTACGTATCTAAGGAATGCTCTAGTCCTATTCTACACCCAGAACCCTTTAAGACACTGACGACACGGTTCCTGCACCGTAGATAAAGTGAGAAGCGGTGCTGAGCGAGCAGGAGTGTGTTGGCTGTGTCCGTCAGGCGGAGCGCTGGTAGCAGGCCTGATGGTAGGACGTGGCGTTGAGCACGCTGAACATGTCCCGCCTCACAAAGGACAGGAACCTCTCCAGGGGGCACAGTGGCGGTCCGGAGGGGCGCGCACGGCAGAAGGCGGTGTCAAAGGTCACGTCCTCGCCGTTGTACAGCACCCTGACAAACAGCTCGCCGTCCGCTGCCGCCGCCTTGGACCTCTCCCCTCGGACCCCGCCGCCCCCTCTCTTCTTCTGTGGTGGCGGACTCTTCCACAGCTCGAACACCACCCGGGCTGCGAAGCGGGGGAAGCGTGCGTCCTCCAGCCCCAGGGCGCTGAGCAGTGGTGCTACGGTGACGTCGTGGGCCGAGGACAGCGAGAAGGCCTCCTCTCCCCCGGCCCGGGGCTTCCTGCCGGCCTGGTGCCCGCGCGCCACGCGCTCCATGCGGGCCGCCGTGCGGTTGAGGAACGGGTGGGCGGCCAGCGCCGCGTAGCGCCGGTACAGCCCCGCCCGCCGCCGCTCCGCCTCGTCCTCCAGCTGCTGCCGGCGGATGGAGGCGAACTGCGGCAGCGTGGCACAGCCGCCCGTGGCCGGCGCGCAGGGGAAGGGCAGCCCGTGGCACAGGTGGCACAGCAGCGAGTCCACGGGGTTGGCGGCGCGGAGCTGCTTGGTGGGCAGGCCCAGGGCGCGGGCCATGTCGCCGTACGCCCGCTCCAAGTCGCCGTCGGCCACGCGCAGCCGGTACTGACGCCGCTGCTCCTCCTCCAGCCAGCGGGCCCGGGCGGGGCAGTCGCACGCCGCGCCGCAGAACAGCGTGCTCCACTGGTGGCGCACGGTGGTCCTTGCCCAGGGGAAGTCGGGCAGGAAGCCGTAGAGGAGGGCCAGCCCGCTCTGGAGGGTGCGGCTCTTGCCCGTGGTCTCCACCCACACCTGGCGCGGGGACCAGTCGGCCGGGAGGAGCTGGTGCCGCTGGTAGGCCTGGCGCAGCAGCTGACCGTTACGCAGGTGTTGGACCACGCCTAATGAAAAGGGGAGGGGCCAAGGGGGACAGGGAGAACGGGATTGGCTGAGCGGACTACTTACGAGAAAAGAGACTGGACAGCCATCTAAATGAGAACATTTGATCGGTAAAGCGATTGGTTATCTACTGGTTACTGCACCAAGCCTGTTCCTATGCATACCAGCAAAGGTGATTTACATGAACATCCTGTTTGGCTACATCCTATAATGACAATCTGACTAATGAACCACAACAGTGTGATCCCACAAGCACACTGCACAGAACGAGGAATAGACCGGGTCAGTGACTGACGTGGCATTAAACTATTGGTTGTGGGTCGGTGCCTTTCTAGACAATGGTGGTCTGGGATTGGTCCGGTTACCTGTCTGTGTGAGTTCTCCCATCTCACAGGCACTGTGATTGGGCAGGCGGGGCACGGAGCCCAGAGTAGACTCCCAGCGGCCACGCCCACCCTGACCCATGTGACTGATGAAGGCGCTCAGCAGGGGGTGGGACGGCTTCCTGTAGGCCAGAGAAGGGGGGAGGGGGAGAGAGAAGAAGAAAAAGAGAGAGAAAAAAATAAACAAACATGATGTGCTGTTTAATCACTCGACTTCTCAGAAATTACTGAAAGTATTTACGATTATTTCAAATTCGGACTCAGGCAGTTTTAAGTGGAGGCAGCCACCATATGTTATGAGAAAAGCTTTCAGCTTTCTCAAATCTCCTTTTTTGGGACAACACTCAGCTGGAGAGATCTCAGCTAACTGCAGAGCAGACAGTGGGTTGCCATGTTGGTGCCAGCTTTACAAAGTGAAAACTTGGGAGGAGGAGAGAGACAGAGAAGCAAAGCAGGAGACTTTTTGATTCTGGGTGGTTCTCAGTAGACTGTGGTTTAAGCCTCAAATGTCCTTCCCTCCTCCGCCACCAGAGGGCTTCCTAACACAAGATCAACCAACAGTGGAGTCCAATGAAATATGTATGATTGGGGCGGACACAATAATACAGAACGTACACAACACAATAACCCCCCTTCCCCCACACACACACACACACACACACACACACACACACACACACACACACACACACACACACACACACACACACACACACACACACACACACACTCCAATGAGCAGTCAGTGAATTGATGGATTAGACATGATTGGGGATTACACTTTTATACGCAGAGTCTGTGGATGAACCAGGATCCACTGTGGCAGATTACAGATTACAGGAACCAGCAGGGAGGATCCCCCCTCCCACTCACCCACCCACACGAAGCAGGGCTGTTTCCATGGCGATCGGCCACAGCCCGTGCGAGCCAAGCCCTCCCGCATCGCACGCCATCCCATCATTGGCCTCTGATTGCACCCTGGGTTACCGCGGTTACCCTAAAAATGGCCAACGGACTGACCGGATGACATCATCCAAGGCCGCCCTTTGGACTAGCTGACCCCCCTGCTCTCCCCGGCGGGTTCAGAACCACGCAGAGAGACTCCCTGTCCTCTCCAGCAACCTCAACCCTTCCTCTGCCTACTGCCCCAGAGCCTGAGTCATTAGGACCGACTTCAGCAGGAGGCTGAGATATAATGTAATCAGAGAAAGACTTAGGTTAGATAACCTATCCAGTAGCACTACTCATGTTCGTTTGCTGTCGCTCCGAAACCACAGAGACCTTGGTGGGCTTCCAGAGGCCGGGCTGTGGAGAGCGGCGTCGGCCCCCGCGTTAGGAGGGCTGTGGTGGGGTGACGCCCCGAGGGAGATCGTATTAACGACAGATTACACTAACACGCACACAGAGCAATTGCATTATACCGGGATTATCGTCAGGCAATATGTGTGACGCTCCGATTTGAAAAAGAGAGAGAGAGAGAGAGAGAGAGAGAGAGAGAGAGAGAGAGAGAGAGAGAGAGAGAGCATCGTGGAAGAGGGGGGAATGAGGATGGACACGGAGGGAGGGGGAGATGGAAAGAGAAGAGAAACAGAGGGATGGAGGAAGAAAGGGAGGGGAAAGAAACTGGGAGGGTGATGGAACAAATGGAATGTACAGAAGAAAGACACACAAGGGTCAGAGTGCAGGAGGGAGGAGGGGTGCTGAGGACGAGCGGGGCGAAGAGATAACCGAGAAGAAAGGGAGAGGGGAGAACGAGGGAAGAACGGAGAGGACGCCAGGCTGAGGGAGAGGGAGAGCAGAGTCCATGGGAACGGGAGAGCAGAGAATGAACGGAGTGGCGAGGGAGAGACGGAGAGGGAGCGCGGAGAGAGGAGAGGGAAAAGAGAAAGCTGAGAAGGGATAGAGACAGACGAAGAAAAAGAGAGAAAGAGAGAGAGAGAGAGAGAGCACACAGAATGTTTTCCGGCTGGTGAGGTCTCAGTCAACCGCAGACAGAGACAGTAGGTCGCCCTGTTGGTGCCAACTTCTCACACACACACACACACACACACACACACACACACACACACACACACACACACACACACACACACACACACACACACACAAGTCCCGGAGGATCCCGCCCAGGGCACATATGCTAGTCCATATCCTATAATTACAGCCCGTCTAAATACATACAGACACTGGGTTTAACCCAGCCCTTCAGACACAGACTTCCATCCTCCAGCTTCATCCACAGAATGTGCACGCACACGCACACGCACACACAAACACACGCACACACACACACGCTCTCTCTCTCTCTCTCTCTCAATAATCCCCTCACAGATAAAAAGCCCCTCTCCAGCAGTCCAAAACTCTACTTTCAGAGGGGGCTCAAACTATTCCAAACTATTCCTCTCTCGGTCTCTGTCTCTCTTCCTGGCTGTGGGGATGGATCCTGTAGCAGCGCGGGGTAGTGGGAGTCTGGACACTTATCTGCTCTGTGGTATATAGAATGTTCCACCGCCATGGCTTGCAATAAAGACCGCCTTACATTCAATTGTCTGTCTCTTCTTCCCTCTCTCTTTCCTGTCTTCCTCAGACAGTCCTTTTTCTCGGTGCAGTCTTCCCCCTCTCTCCGTCTCCCACTCTTTTTTTTTTTTTTTTTTCTCCTCGCCGTGGAGGAACGTCGGGACAGCGGAGAGACAGAACCGAAGCAGAGGGAAGAGAGAGAGAGAGACAGAGAGAGAGAGAGAGAGAGAGAGAGAGAAACGGAGAGGACGAGTACGATGACACGAGCGGAGAGGGTGAAAAAAGAAAAACGAGGGAGCGCGAGCGGGCACGTGAAAGGAGCGAGGGAGACGAGGGAGACGAGGGTGTCCCGCTCAGTCGACCGCTAAGCCCCCCCGCGTCCCGTCACGGACCCGGGCCAAGCCGGAGCAGAGATCATGGCTAATACGCCCGCATGACCGTAGGACAGATTAGAGTTTCAGATAAAACCCCCTCCGGCTACGCTGCTTCTCCAGACCTCTGAACCAGAGAGGGCCAGGGCTGAGTTGGGAGGGCCAGGGTTGAACCGGAGAGGTCCGTTCATCAGCCCAGAGAGGATACGGACTGCGATTGTCGAGAGGGGGGAACACTGGCGTTCCGCAGGGACAGGCATCCAGAGATTTGAGCCTGAAGCTTTGCTGGATGTTGAGATGTATCAAAACTGTTGCAATAACCTGATGGCTGTGGACACAAAGGGTCACCTGAACCTAAAGCCCATTCAGTGCCAACGGTCCACACACACACACACACACACACACACACACACACACACACACACACACACACACACACACACACACACACACACACACACACACACACACACACACACACACACACACACACACACACACACACACACACACACACACACACACACAGAAGTCTAGTCTTGGTGTTGAATTTAGCCATTGGCAGGGCTCCAATCACATCCCCAACTGAGGTTTGCACACAGCCTTGTAAGTCACCACAAAGAAAATGAGTGAGTGAGGGCATGTTGGGGGGTGTGTGTGTGTGTGTGTGTGTGTGTGTGTGTGTGTCAGGAGCAGGAAAGGCGTAGCAGTGACAGCCTGTCACACAAAAGCTGCTAGGGAACCAGTGTTCAAATTGAGCGAGATAACACAAGGATAATGTGCTTCTGCGTGTGTGTATGTGTGTTTGTGTGAATCCATCTGCACCAAAGCGCAGCAGAACAGATGTACACAACCCATCTGCCATGGCACAGACCAGTAATGACACCACACACAGAGAGGTAAGGAGACACACACACACACACACACACACACACACACACACACACACACACACACACACACACACACACACACACACACACACACACACACACACACACACGAACAACCAACAGCTCCCTCTACTCTCTTCCCGTCTCACTCCACCTATTTTACAACTGTGGAATCGTGCCTCTTTTCTCAGTTTGCTGCTAGCTTCTCAGAGACCGTAAAAGGCCCTTCTCACCGGCTGGGGGACAGGGTGCAGTCGATGGGGGGGCGCCTGGTCCGGGGGATGGAGTAGAGGGGGTAGCGGTCGCCATGGCGAATCATCACCTGGACCGACAGCAGCTTGTAGTCCACTGGACTGTGACCTGCAGGGAGGACAGAACCAGGCAGCGATCAGCACCATGTGATCTAGCCTCCGGGAGGAGGAGGAGGAGGAGGAGGAGGAAGAGGAGAGGCACAGTGGCTGACCTGCACTGGTCGGATATTACGTTTACTGAGTGCATAAACAACTGGGCAACAGACATCATTACACGGTCTTACAACGTATTACTTAAAACGAATACCCTTGGGAAGACGCACCATATAAAAGACAACGTGTTCCTCTGTGTGTGTGTGTGTGTGTGCGTGCGTGCGTGCGTGCGTGCATAGCTCACCCTCCCAGGCCTGCTCGGAGCGGTTGGGAGTGTTGCAGTACCCGTAGGCCTCGCCGACCGGGTCCAGCTTGGGGGGCTGGGTGTGGGGGGCGGGGATCACCCGCTTCCTGCTCTTCCCCCGGCCAACCGCAGCCTCCAGGGGGCGCTCCTCCGACATGGGCGAGGTGGGCATCAGATTCACTGGAGGGGAGAGAGAGAGAGAGAGAGAGAGAGAGAGAGAGAGAGAGAGAGAGAGAGAGAGAGAGAGAGAGAGAGAGAGAGATAAGAGGATGAACAAACATCATCCTTTTCCAAACACAGACAGCAGCCTTTTCTCTCATGGGTGTTGGATTCAAGACGTAGCTCAGGCCGGTCTGTGGCTACAGACACTGGCAAATAGGGAGCGAGAAATCTCAAGGCCTAAATGCTGTTTGTATGAAAACAAGTAGATAGAAACAGAGAGAGAGACAGAGAGAAAGAAAAAGCAGCAGAGGAAGCTCCAGCTAGCCGGTCTCTGTGTAAACAGCACCCCCAAACCCCCCCCTCCCGCCATCGTGAGCGGGGTGTTACCCAGGCAACCGGTGACCCGCTCACCTCTGCATGAGCGACCGACTGACCAATGGGGAGACAGAGCTTTGTGGGAAACAGGTTGGGCACGGGTTCCCAAAGCCCCGATGCCAAGAACCCCGAAACACAGCCGGAGGGGCCAAAGGAGCCCCTTCTACAGCCCCTAAGCCATACGCCCCTGGTAACACACACGCGAGTCCCCAACTTACCCCGCTATTCTATTTAAGCTAACTAAATGGATTGTTATTATTATTATTCTGAACACTGAGTAGCCTATTAAGAAGCTCATATAATTGAACCTGCTCCTTACTTGGCAGAGTACCAGTTCTGGTCTCCTTTAAGAACCCAGTCAGAGTCTCTGCCCACACTCCGGAAACCCCAGAGGATCATGGGGGGAAAAAGTGAAGCTTGCAAACTGAAGCTTGGTCCACTTACTGGCCTGACAAGAGAGAGTCGGACCTCCAGCCAACGCTTCCACACTCAAACTAATACGCACACAATCCCTCAGCGACGTGTAAATATTTCATTGCATCGCTATATAACAGCATCCTAAAAGTCTGAGTTGACCGCCCCCGCACGCGCACACGCACACGCACACGCACACAATAAATGTTATTAAAAAAAACCTGCCTCGTACACACTCTTCCTCCCATTCCCACAAGCAGTTTCCATGCCGGCCCAACCACCCTCGGCTTGGCTGAGCTCATAGTCAACATAGATGCCAGCGGGCCAGTGTGGTGAGGGTTACAGGCTGGGAGAAGACGCCGGCATTACCTCAACAGAAACTCATATCGCTATCAGCTGTCACACTATCAGGTTGAACATTTTCACACGAGGGCGGTTAACCAAAAATATCCACACACCTACACTGCGTTACATACAAGCATACGGTTTCCATAGCAATTATTTAAAATAGAGTGACCTGATTTGAGAGCGATAGAGTAGGAACAGAATCTACATTGACACAGTCTCTCAGCAGGCGTTGGCTGTCCAAAGCAGAGAGCAGACTCACTCCTGCCTCCCTCCTCCTCAGCTGTTCTCCATATCCTGTCCTAGTTGGCGACGCCATTCGTAGTCCATATTAAAGCAGCTGTATGTAGTTTCTTATAAAAAGGTGGTTTTGTCTGCCTCTCCAGTTTTCTAGCTGAAATGATTTTTCCTAATCGTTGCAAAGAAGACATGCAGAATGCTCGTGGTCACTGATTCGTGGTCAGATCTCTACTAGCCCACAGGTTGGACTACGACGGCTCCATGGCATTACACAAGAGCAGAGCCTGCCGGCTAATCCGTAATGCCCGCTCAAAGATTCAGGAGAAGGCCCCAGCCAGTCCCCAGGAGCAGGAAGGGTGGGTTGTCTGGGCAGGGAAGGTTGGCGGCTGGGAGGACACTGTCGGGAAGGGAGGAAAACTTCACAGCAGTCTTCCAGCCCGTTCTCACAACCAGTTATCCGTGAAGAAACAGGACTGGGGTGAGGATTCTGTCTCTCGCTGGTGCAAACCGTCGGTCACAGAAAAAGACTTGGCGTTCTTGTTGAATTAAAAGGGTGCTGGTTTTGTAAAGAGGAGACAAAACACACATGGTGAATTGTGAAAAACAAAGAAAAGCAGCCCTTTTTTAACAGTCTACCTCCAGTAAACAAAACTATGCTGCCGTCTCGAGCCACGCTTCTGACATTTGCATCAATCTTGAGGCGAGTAATATATTTGAGGCACTAAAAAGCCATAAAGCCTGTGACAAAGTGACACCTTTATTGAGTAGCAGCCAACAACCGCACATTCAAATAGAGCTGAAGTAAAAATATTCCTAGTGCTGACCAAAGCCCCTCTTTAAACCCGTCAACCTGCTCTTTTCCCTTTTAAAACAGCGAACCGTTAACGGTATCGGTGTCTCTGTCGCTACAGACTTACCGGAGAGGAGGAAGAGGAGAAGGAGAGTGTGGACGAAGGGCGGCATTCTGACTGACTGACTGACTGACTGAGTGACTGACTGAGTGACTGACTGAGGCTTGGTGGACGGAGGAGCTACAGCACACTGGAGCCTATTCACAGGCACGGCTGGACCCCCATAGCCCCAAAACACACACACACACACAAACTCCTCTCACACAGAGGAAGACACACACACAGATACACACACTCACACAGGCCTGAGCGGACTACCAAACCATTCACAGACCAACTTAGTCACGGTCGCCCCACAAAAGGTGCTTTTATGGTGAGGGAGGGGTGCCTAATACTATGCACTGGCGCAGGCGCAGCAGTAGTACACACATACAATCAATCTATGTCGACTGTCAAAGGTTTGCTACTAGAGCGGTCTGAGTGAGCAAAAGTGTGTGTGTGTGTGTGTGTGTGTGTAAGTGGACAGTAAGCCCATTAATTCTGTATAGGCCTGAACCTGTGGCATACTCAGGCAGAGCAGAGCCGAGCCTAACTCATCATAAAACCTTATTATTTGTTGACATGAAACAATGAGTTGAGATCTGTTTGCTGAGCCAAAGAGGAGGGGTTGGGGGGGGGGGGGTTAAGATTATAGAAGAGCATCTTGAGTTATCCTGTTTTACACAGCATCGCTATTTACCACACCACATATTACATCATCCAGGATGTAAAGTGGCAGGCCACTGTGTTAAAACTGCTCAATTTCAGTACTATAGCTTGATGTTTCCCTTTACATTGTGTAGAACGCTTGCTTATCATGGCCACATTCACCCATGGTTGCAAACAAACAAAAACAGGCCTGGCTTCATTTTATCCCTAGTTAATTCCCCAAAAACTGAATTCATCTTTCAGAGTTTTCCTAAGGTTTGATAATAAGCTTCTATGTCAAAGTGCTTCTCCCAACGCTGGAATTGGACTTGGTGACATTTTGATGCTTTGAGGCATAATGACTACCAGCAAATACGTTGGTCTCCAGAAACAGACTGAAGAACTGAAACGAGGCACATCTCAATCGGAGACTGCAGGACATGATATACAGCAGCCTCCACCTTGCCTGTAGGATGATAGGGTAAAGATGCAGAGATTGTAGTCCGTGCACACCCACACCCGCAAACTCTATTTTAGGATCAGGAGGGATTAAAAAAATAGCAGAAGGAAAATAAATCCAACCCCCCCCCCCCCACACACACACACACACACACACCTCATAAACAAGCAAGGCTACTTGTCCTCTCAAAGGATGAATTAAACATCCCAAGGAGGACAGCCGGTTGGAACGCACACACCCCACATGTTCATCAGGGCACAAAGCCAATTCCAGCCAAAAGCAGATTAACATCATCCCCGATTCACAGATTTAATTAGGCAACACGAAACCTACCTACCGCTAGAGATACAGGGACAAAACAAACCCCAGACAATATCAGTTTAGCTTCAGATGAAATGTGTGCTAGCTTTAACTCTAGGTTATCTTCAGCCTAGCTTTTGACAGGTTCACGAAATGCGGTTGATGCTAGCTAAACATCACTCATCAAACCATAGAGACGGTAAGGCTGCACTTCACAGTCTACCACGACCACCTTTCTCTGTCCCTTGCCTCTTTCTCACGTTTCCTTTCCATTCGCTCTCTCAAAGAGCTTCTGGCTGGCGAGGCACGGAGTTCAGCGGAGGAGAAAAGATGCTCCGGACCGTGGCATCAGAAAACACACCGCCTGCAATCCAACCTAATACCAATATCAAACAACCGCAATTGTGGCAGAGTGGATTGGCTGGACCTCCCCCCCTCGGGTTAAATAGGCTGCAGTCATCAGACCCCCTGGTTATTACAGCTGGCTGGCTGGCTGGCTGCCTGGCTGGCTGGCTGGCTGGTTGGCTGTCTGCAGGGCACTTTAATCTCATGATGATTTATGAACAGGCCCGGCTCCGTACCGTATTATCCAGGAGGTATTCCCTCCCCGCCGTAACTCATCATGACATCCTTAGCGGAATGCTAATGCACAACAACAAAAGTACTGTCGTCTCCTCGTAATTATCATGTCAGCAGCATGCAGCCTTCTCCCTGCCGGGGGACAGAGATGCTTGGTGGATTCTGGGAGCTGTAGGCGCGGCGGCAGACAGCCAGGACGATCTCTGAGAGATACACGCAGGAACGTTGAGTGAAAGAAACGGGGCTTCCTCCCGCCACGCTATTGCCCTGCATCTCACTTATCGTTGCGTGCCCCTCTTTCTCCTTTTCAACCTCTGCCCGTCTGCTACCCTGGGTCTTGCCTGTCTGTCAGACTCTTCTGTTTGTGGTCCTACCTGTGCTGTTCTTCCTTCTCCTCCACCTCTTCTCATCAGCCCCTTTCCCTTTGTGTTCCTACTGTCTGCTTTCCCCTTCTCATTCAGTCACTGATGGCGCTGCCCCTCTCTATCGTCTGACTGTCTCTGTCCCTCTCCATCTCCATCTCTCTCTAGGTCACTCCGTCTATCGGGTACTCCTTTATTCTACCCGGCTCTCCTCCTCTCCTTTCTTTCTTTCATGTTGTCCTTCACCACTCCGTTGTCTCCACATCAAAGGAGGTAACCCTCTCTACCACCCTCTGCTCCACCCCCCCCCCCCCCCCCACCTCTCACTACTTTTTCTGTTGTCTCCATCTCTCCCTGCAGAGCTTGGCCGTTCCTCACCGTGGCCTTGCTCCCGGGCTGCCATGGAGACGGTCGTCTCAGTTTCCGTGATGCTGCTAGGGCTGACCGGAGCGGTGGCGTCAGAGCAGCATCTCTTACAGCCTCCATGTCTCTCTCCTAGCGATCAATAAGGTTTCAATAAAGACCCAACCCATCACGAACGCTTCACTGCCTAGGCCTTATTTAATCCTGGAATACACAAGAAAAGGGGGAGGGGGAGGGGTGTTGCAGACATAGACGGAGAGATGGGAGGAGGAAGAAGGAAGAAGAAGAGCGAGAGAGAGGATTCCAGCATAGACAGTGATAAGATATAGGTTCGGCCTAGTCAGCGCAAGAAGAAATAAGAGAGCAAACTAGACAGGGTAACAGTGGATGACAATCTATTAAATATTAAGGGTTGTCCTGCAGGCCAATCTCCAAACAACAACTACTGAATCATGGCTGGGCGCGCATGCACACACACACTCACAGAGAATGATAAAACACAAACACACACACGCACGCACGCACGCACGCACACACACTGAATAAGTTATGACAGCCACTCTCCACAGTGCGAGAGAGAATAAAAGCAACGGAAGATAACTTGACAAGAGAAACAGCCATTTTATACTAATATATGATTCATTTACACACACACACACACACACACACACACACACACACACACACACACACACACACACACACACACACACACACACACACACACACACACACACACACACACACACACACACACACACACACACACACAGTACCGCAGGGGTTTGATTCAGTATTATCTTGCCAATGGCTAGATTAAAGAGCAGGAGGGGAGAATGATTTTCATAGACTGACAATTACAGCCCGACCAATTTTATCTGGAGAATATCCCTTTGTCACATTTTGTATTCCCTAATATCGGTCCCAAAAGCTCAGAGTCTACTGACAATAGTACTAGCCAAGCAAGCAGACACATCCCATAGGGGACTCTGAGTAGACATGGAGATGGAGGGGGAGGCTAAAATAACAGCCGACCACCTTCATTCAAAAGTACAACATGACGTTATCGGAGCAATAAATACAACACATTTCTTTTTCTTCTGTTTCATCCTTTAATTCATGTCTGAATTGATATCTGCAACTTACACGGTTTCAGCATGGCCAGATGGCTCAAACACTTTCGTTCAAAACAAATAAAATGACTGTGTTCTACTGTATTCAGTGCCAAACAAGCACTCGGCATTAAGAGAAACAGCGTGTCAGCAATTGAGTGGATTTCTACTACCAACAACTCAAGACTGCTCAAGACTGCGCAAGCCAATTGACTTCCAGGAAACACTTCCTTGCATTCATTCATTTATGAGTTTGTTCATGGATCCATTCAGAGGCTTATTTGTCTGTTAGACAAATAGCGCGTAGCACTGCAGCCCTTGGGTCCGGGGCGGGGCACGGAGACGCTGGCTCTAATGGACGTCAACAGGAGGAGACACAGCGGACACTACCGGTCCCCCTGTAGCAGCACACTGAGTAATTAGCAGTCCCCGTTCAGTCGCATCACTTAAAGGAGCCGGCCGAAGCCAACGTCTGTACGCAAGCTAAAATAACAGCCGACCACCTTCATTCTAAAGTACAATATGAGAGCAATGAACACAACACATTTCTGCTTTCAGTTTCCTCCTTTGATTCATATCTGAACTGAAACCTGCTAGTGACACAGTTTCCACTATCAGTGATCGATGGTCGGTATTGCGACAACGTGTCACGTGTTCAAGCGGTTTGAAGATCTCAAACTGTAATCAAGCCATTTTGCCCTGTGTCCCACCTGCCATCAACCCTGACCTGTGCCTTTAAGGCTGTGTGGGGAAAACCGCTCTGTTGTGTATACTGTAAAATGAATCCGGTGGGAGGAAAAGGCTCAGAGAATACGTATGCAGTTATAAATAGCCTACATCCACACATACACAGACTGCTCAACAAGATAACTAAGAGTAAGTAAGGCCAGCCTCACCGAGATAGACACAACTAGGCCATAGTCAGGGCCTCAAGCATGCACCGAAGAACACCCACAGACACACACCCAACCTACACACCAGACTTACAGAACTGGAGGCTGAGGCTGACGATGGCCAGGACCGCCCCCACCAGCACCAGCAGGATAAAGCGGTTCCGAGCCAGCATTCTGTAAGCTGATGACAGGTCCCACTCCCTGTCAGGTGATAGGTCCAGGTGATAGGGCCACGAACCAGTCCGTCAGCCATACATGCCAAACCGGATCCTCGCAGTCTGTAAGCATACAAGGCAGAATCATCGTCATGTCTTTTATATAATTGCTTGTTGTGAGATATAACAAAGAGAACTAAGAGAGGATAGGTTGATTCTAACATAAAGCCATGGTTGCATACTAACCTCTGCTCTACACACAAAGGCACGCACACACGCACCATTATGTTCCAGCCTGTACCTCGTAACGTTACACTATAAACTATGTCCCATCACTAGATCATGTTCAATTAGGAAGGAAAAACTCAGACGACTATGTGCTGAGAATACTAGTGTAAACCAACTAGACACATCGTTGTAGCGTACCTTTGTGGACTTAAAATAAGTAGGCTACAAACAATAAAACACAGCCAAGAGAGGGAAAACTCGGGGCCAGGTTTGACTGCTCTGACACGCATACAATCCCATTCACGAGCTCCATGCAACTAGAGACAAATGCATTGCTGGCTAACTAGCTTGTTGCAGGCTGATCTTACAGATGATTAACTAGCTTGCTAGCGAGCTATTACTGTTTAATGAATAATGATAATATACCATAAAGTAATCCTGCAAGATAATTTTGCTAATTCACAATCCATTGTTAAAAGTGCCACTTGTTGCATCAAGATACAAAAGAGTCCCCTTTATTTGAATCTCTGCATGAACTCACGTTAGCGTCTCGCCGTCTGCTAGCCTGTCAAACAAAAGCCAACTATCGTTTCAACCAGGCATGACGAATCTCTTCTTCGGCCAGTATACGGAAAAAACATCTGTCTCCATGCGTTTTTGTTGATACCTAGTGGAATATAAAGTAGACTCACCTAAGATAACTAAAACCGAAACCGAGCTTCCCCTGGCTCAGAAATCGGACCAGTCGCCCTCTCTCTCTGCCTGGCTTGACTTGACAGCGAAGACGGTCAGGCATCGTCCCTTTCAACAGCACAACGCAACCAGCCTCCACCTCTTCAAGGCGTGCTCAAAGACAACTGCGCCATCTTGTGAAAAATACTTTGAAATGCACATAAGCGAGAAATGGATCCAGAAAGTCCACATTCTATGATGGTTCATGTCTGTTGCTCCTATAGTAGCAGAACGACAAACGACAAACATCACTGTTAGTTTGGAACATCGTGTGTTTATTGTTTTATTTTTTTTATTTTTTATTTCATCTTTATTGACAGACTGCAGGGTCCATTAGAAGAACATACAACATAAACAACAACACAAACAACTGAGTCACATAACATACATAGATCAGCAGTACCACTTACTCCTTCAACAGACATTGATACCAATGCTTCCACATAGGGGATTGATACCGCACTACACTGAGCTTAGGATCTACCAGCAGCTTTATTATGGAGTTCTGATTGTGTGTATGTGTGTGTGTGTGAGAGAGAGAGAGAGAGTGTGTGTGTGTGTGTGTGTGTGTGTGTGTGTGTGTGTGTGTGTGTGTGTGTGTGTAGATACGTTTTTTGTGTTTTAGGGTGCCAGATACCTTCTGTTGTTTTTTGTACAAAGATGGTTTCTAAACAAAAATGTATAGCCAATTGTTTTTAATAGGAAGGGGTCAAACAGGGTAATTTCTTTATTCAACACCCAGGGAGGAATTTAAGGAATGCAAGGCATTACGCACTATGAAATGGCCACAATGAAGTGTAGACTTTCCACTAGAAGTAATGGTTTAAGAATGGGTTAGGTAGAGCAATGACAGAGTGACATACAGATAGACAGACAGACAAAAGGGCAAACAGACAGACATGTACCAAGACAGAGAGAATATGTGTAATCAGGAAGATGTGACCAGCCAAAGCAAGGCGGCAGTTGTAAGTTGCAGACAGCATGTTGTCTACAGCCTTGTCCTGCCCTGCCCTTGTCTATTCTTGGCCAAATATGCCAGCTCGCTGACGATTTCATCCACTTCAACCAGGAAGTAAAAAATGTTGAACATGACTGATTACATCAATGATTTGATGATAACGCAGGCATGAGAGGTAGGCAGAGCATTGACAATAGAAATAAGAAAACAAAAGAATACCACACTCCAATTCCAAAAGGAGGATACATTAGAAATCTGGAAAGATGTGTCATATTTGACAATACCAATAATTATCATAATCACTACTTGATTCATTTCGTAAATTAACCTGAGCCCAGGAGCTCTTCCAAGCTCCATTCATCAGTTAAGATGTACATGTTTATCTACTATTATGTGTACAATGTCAAGTAATCTAACTCCTGACATGAACATTTAACAGTTTCTTTGTGAAGATGAGCATGTATCTGCCACATTTTCACAAGTGAACTCTATTGAAATATGGTGCTTTCATAGTGGGATCTCTCTTCAGCAAGAACAGGTCATGGACGGATCAGTGTATAGACATGATGTTTATATGATATCCTTTTGAAATGTTTACTTCCAAACTGTGACCAAATTCAATGCTGTTCAGTTTTGGCCTTGCGTTCAGTGTGCTTCCTCTACGACAAGGTTTGGATGCTTAGCATTTCCTTCACTCTTTAGCCTATTAGTTACAAGAGATTGACCTGGCACAATCACAATGCAATCACATGTCTGCTCTTTACTCTCCACTCCTCCCAGCTATTCTTTTCTCCATGTCTCTCCTCTTCTCTCCACTCCTTCTTCTTCTGCCTGTTTTACTCTCATCCTCACTCGCGGCCCATACCCCATAGTGCAACAGGCAGGTCTCTGATTATTGATAATTGAATCAGGCGTTCCAGAGGAATCTCTCAAGCTGTGTGTCTATGTGAGTGTGCGTGTGCGTGTAGGTCCGTCTATGTATGTGTGTGTGTGTGTGTGGCATTCCTGCCGTAATATATAAAGGGATGTCAGTCATATGAGGCAGTATGCTGAACGTGCCTCCATTTAACATTTTCCACAACTCCTTCTTTCCCACCCCAACACCGAGCCCAGTCATGGGATGCCTTGCGTGTGAGTGGAAGTTAAGGTCCTGTGCTGGTTGTCCATCAGTATGAAACTTTTTGGCCAGTAAAGTGCATTAGGCGTATATGAATTTTCTTTGGAAAGTTACATTAATACCTGTTTGATCAAGGGTTTTCTACCAGTATGAGCACTTCAAAAGACAATATTCTAAAATATTGTCTTTTGAAGTGCTCATCTTGGAGTTTGGCATAATGAATATTATAACATCCTATCCTGTGTGTGTTGAAATATCTAAAACATGTGAATTATGAGGGTTTACAGTATATGATATTGTCAGCATTAAGTTTTAAGGAATATTTCTGATCTTGGCAACTTAGTCTAGCTCAGTTTTGTAACACTCAAAGTATATTTAAATCAACTAAAACTAACATAATTAGAATCTTGAACAACATACAAACTAATCCTACAGTCCAAAGGGAAAACTCTGTTCTCACACAGCGGACTCTATGTAGGTCAGTTGGTGAACTTTGAGCCATCGTGTCACAAAGGTAATGTCTGGGAGCCCGCTGAAAAGAGTTATAGGTAACAGTGTGCACATGAAGTAAACCCAGTGGCTTCTGGTGGGCTTTGAGTGAACAAGTTGTACTTACAGATATGCGCCAACAAAACAGACATGTCTCCGAACAGTTCAGGGAATCAAGCTCCACATGCAGTTTCATGTTTAACACACACTTGGACAACACACACATACACACACACACACACACGCACACACACACACACACACACACACACACACACAAATAAGGTCTCTGTGTGAAGGTTAGTTTACAAATAGAGTTATTTAGCGTGAAACATGCAGAAGAGTTCCTTAGTATTGAATTAACATACAGTATCTACTTTATCAAGATGAAACTATGTGGACACCTTTTGTAACATGAAGCATAGGCATGTTCAGTCGTGTTATGCAAAATGTCACAATTGTGCACTGGACATTTTGTCATGATTTATTTGTAGAAGATATGTATGAACTTGATAAACAATATAACTTATGAATATAACTATATGTGTCAAGATGGATGCCTGTCCTCTCTTATTGTAAACCAAATCTACCTACAGGTACAAATAAGAATAGCCTGAACCTAACTTAGTTCTCAAAATGGCAGACACAAAACACATACTAGACATATTCTCTGAAATTTGTTTATAAAAAAATGCATTCATGCAATCTTGTACTGTCAACTGTTAAATTCAAAACCCTTGGTACGATAATGACCAGTAAATCTTTTAGCATTTATTAACACTCTTAATATTTTAATATGATATGAAAAACGCTGTGTAAGTTTTTGATGCTTTAGGCTTTACCCAAATCTGACCACCATCCAATTGTAATAATTTAGATGGCACTGTCAATTTTGTGATATGCAATTACAATTCAAACAGCGCTGAAGGGTTTATCTTATGAAGGTATAGGCCTAACTGAGTATGTGTTGTATAAAAAAGAGGACAGCAAATCATTTTCTACGAGGTTCTGTTGTCAAAACACACCAAAGGGGATTTTATATTTACTACCCCCGCATGGCTTCCCAATGTCTAGCATGAAGGTTTCCGAGATGTTGACCTACCACTGCATTGCCAATACAAACACCAGGCCTATCCAATGGTAAACGACATTGACTCACATTAAGCAATGCAGTTTGTGAAGCAAAGTATACTATTTTGAGTCAGGCATTAGATAATACTCATACATGAACACGTACACACACACACACACACACACACACACACACACACACACACACACACACACACACACACACACACACTTAGTCTAGCCACAAACACCACACACGTACACACACACACAAGAATATGGAAAATTACTAAAGGCATGAGAAAGTCAGGTTCAATGACACACACACACACACACACACACAGAGCGATGAATGGGTAACACTGCGTTGACTACAAACTAGGTTAGGCAAAACAGTAATAGAGACCCACACGGACAGCATCACAGGGTAATTTTATAAGAAACTATCAGTGGCTGCTGCTGCACTGAGTGACCAGCTGACAGTGACTCTAGACTAGCTGCAAGTAATATCTCTCTCATTCTGCCTTACAGCTAGCCCGCTACATCTTAGACTTAGCAACTTAAGAAGGACTTTCTGTAAGATTGGGAAGACATGTCTATTGTGTGTGTGTGTGTGTGTGTGTGTGTGTGTGTGTGTGTGTGTGTGTGTGTGTGTGTGTGTGTGGTGTGAGTGAGGTAATTTATTAGTGTTAACATGCTATTGCAGATATAGAATGAGTTGAATAGACATGCCTATTCTAATATGAAGTACCCAGAGGCGATTCATTGGTGCCCGTTGTGTCCTTCAAATAAAACCGACAGAAAACAGGAACTTGAGTAAGTTGGCGAATCCACCTTGAGTTAGCAGCTTAAGACAAGGGTATAGACTGTGGCCTCGGATCTCTATTAAGAGAGCAGTCGGATGCCCTCGGAGTCAGTGACCGTAGGAGACTTGTTCTGCCAGTCCAGTCAGCCAGTAACGTGATTAGGCTAGCCAGAGCACCGCATGGCACATGATCTGCCCTTGTCAAATTGCAACCCTAATTATAAAACCAAGTAGCGCACGCATTTTATCCAACAGCCCAAATTAGTAAACCGCATTTTCTCTGTAATGCATGCCGGGATGGCCCAAGTCATCTCCTAGTTTCAGTTTGACCGCTCAGCTCATCTCCTTTCCAACCCACACATATTGGGGGAAAACTAACAAACATAAGGTGGCAAAAAAAATCGTAATGATTAAACTTTTTTTTTAAATAAAGGGCCAATACAGAGAAAAGGGTGTGATTTAACCTTTTCGTCCTGTTTATTTAATTATGACTGGCATAGCAAAGTTTAATGACTGTGTAAGTAACCTCCCTATGTGGTTACACATTCATATGTTAAAATACACCATATGGAACAGCCACCATGCACAAGCTGCATTACATCTACAAGCATTTTGGATTGTTCACGTGACAAATAACGTATGGTTGCATCATTCTGCTATTTAAAGTAGGCCAATGAGTAGCTGATGGAGACAATGTCCAACATGAATTGTTCAGAGCTCAACACCCATCTGCGGGATATGTCAGTGAATTTAATTTTAAGGGTAGGGCCTACTTCACCAGCTGCTAACGTTGCTCTGCAAAAGTTCAATTCAAGGACAGACTCCTAGTTAGTGTCACTGTTGGCATTGCAAAAAAAATTTATTTGTGAATCTAGCCTTTACACAAATGTACTTCATATTCCTTCACCACCAGTCGCTGACTTTTAGCTTTAAGTTAAGAATACACTGCAATACTGGCCTATACATTTTGTGGTTTTGGCATGGTTAGATCACAACCTCAGGAGCCCTATTGCAAACAATAAATTATATGGGTAAAGCCACTGAGTGCAAGCAGATCAATGCCATTCATAACAAGGACAGCCCATCACGTGAAAAAGTTGTGATAGGGCGTATCCTGAAACACAACAGCCAATGGCAGTCTCTGTTTTGCGGCTTCCCATTCGACGATAAACATTACGATCTGTCTAGTTGGCTTTTCAGTGAGGCAAGGCGTGCAAATGTGATTCACTCTAGAGGGTTGTTCTGTTTCTGCTATATTTGGATTTATTCAGCGGCAACATATATCTTTCATCGTCACAGCTGAGTGTGAGCAACCCTCCTCAACAATAAAGAGAGACGAAAGTGCTAGAGTAAACCGTTTGCCTGTCTGGCTGACGCCAGCTAGCTAGCTAACGTTAGCTAAGTTAGCCCATTAGGCGTTAGCGTTGTAGCTATATCCTCATTTCTTTTTAGAATTTGACCACTACAACACGAACAGATTGGAGTAACTTACAGTTGGTCGCATTCCACCTTCTCCTTACTATCACACCCCTCCGCCCCCTTCACCAAGTGGTGCCCTGTGGATGGTTCCTGAATATGATACAGAATGAGTCAAAGAGATACCCTCGTTCATCTGTTTGCTGGAGGGTGAGTATGAATTCTCACAATTCTCGGGATATAGCTATTTTAGCTCAATGCTAACATACTGAATACGCATTTCAATGAATGATCTGCAGAAAATTAACCATACAGTGGGGCGACCGAAGTTAGAGCATGTAACCCGTTTTTCACATATAGGCTAAGAGCTTGCGAAATCAGTGTCATTTGACATTGAAGTAACGTTACGTTAGTTGATTGTGTGGCTAACGTTAGCCGATATTCGTGTGTTAAATTATTGCACCTGCAGCTGGCAGACTTGACAAGCCAGCCAACAAGACGTATTTTGTGGACATAAATTCCACGTTAATGTTACCTACCACATGTCAAGGGACGTCACGTGTATTTGTTTTCTCACGAAGTGAGTCACGGTCGTGTAACGTTATTATTTTTTTAAAAGTAATAGTTTTTAATCAAGCCATACTCAGCTAGTGCAAGCAGCCTCTTCGCTATCTGAACAAAATAGCTACAAATACGTTTTCTTCGCCAGCCAAGAGTTCAAGGTCGATACCTACGTCTTGGTCAGCTATAGCAGGTCCAGAAACCGTGGAATCTGGTTGTATACCTTGATAAAAGAGCTGCATGGTCAGCTGCTCTGACTACAGACTGCAAAAAGATTATCTGATGCACCAGTGGGTGGGTGCAACAAAGTTAAGTTTTTTGTATTGTTATTAGTATTCGCTTCTACCAGATGCAGACCTATGATAAATTCTCTATTGTAAAGAAATTATAATTTGAATTTCATCCACTTAAGCTTATATTAGATAGCCTTGTGATTCTGGAGTAGATGAGAGGTGATAGACAACAAGTATGAAGCAAACTTAAATGTGACTTTTTAATTACAGTAATGGATTTTGGTAAGTGGCTGATTGCCCTACACATTAGTGTGCAGCACATTGTCACCATATGTGTTCTTTGCAGGCATTGCCTATACTTTTTGGCCCAGGCCCTCAATTGGTGTTATGGGTAGGTAAAGTTAGATGAAGCGATGGGCAACCTAGGAAATTAAGTTAAATAAAATAGCACATTCTCAGGCAATTTGTTACTATGAGTTTTTCTGATGTCTTGTCTTAAAGTGAATAATTTAGTGTAGGGGTAAAGGCAATGCATTTCTAATGTATTATTTGTGATATCGTTGCTTTATAAATTTTCACTCACAACAGTTTACCTTGCTGCTGTTGTGTTGGTTCACCGCACATTATTGTAAAGGAAGTGTCTAGATTGAATTAAGGACCGATTGGCAAGCTTGTCACTCTTATAAAATAAATAGTGTCTCTCACACAGTTTGGAAAAAAATTGGCTGAGTGTGGCAGGGTAAAAACGACAAGCAGTCAGAATAACCGCAGAGGTCTTTGAGAATGACTGTAGCAGGCTTCTCTGTCTAGTTGTAAGGGAAAATCCTCAGTTGTCTTTGTTATAAATGTAACCTGTTCACCTGTCCTAGAAATGGACTACTTCTAATCGCAGTCTTGGTTGAAAATAGCATTGAACTTCAGCCTTTTTAAGTTTTTACAGACATGCTGTCATTGACCTCCATTAGAGGCTTTACAGCGTGTCACTTGACCTAGCTCACAGTGTGAATGTGTTGGACGTCTTCCCAAGGACTTCTCCCACGTTCACAAGTCGTCATTGTTGTATTTTGTTTTGCTTGACTGGAAGGAATGATAGGGCCATGTGCCACTGCATTGCAAGTGTAATAGCTCTGTCTACAGACGAGCTAGAACATCCATTACTGATAATCCACTGGTTATGGCCCATTCAACACTAGGCCAGAGCTTGTGGATGAGTCTTATCTTTCTGAGCTTGCCGCTATTTTACCTGAGGGATTGATTTATTGTCGGCCCAAGGCTGCCATGCTTTAACTGTTTATACTGTGATAACCCATATCAGCCCAGCTCAGGGTAATACAGTCTGATCTTAGACACAGAGTGGCTTGGCTGTTCCAGTGTAGCCTCTTTCCTCTTTTTTCACTGTGTCGTGCATTTGCTGTGAAGCAGTGGAGGCCGAGGCACAACTCGGGACTGAAATGTATACAAGGAGCACAGTATGGCTGCACAACCTGACACGCTGACTTCAGCTTTCTCTGACTGTACCTCTTTTTAGCAGGCCGCCCGTGTAGGAACCTGTCCTGGTGTGTCTTTCAGTGACTGCTGCCGGTGTATGTGAGAACGGCCTCTAGGGCATTCTTACGCCCAGAATCCTAAGAAAACCAGAAGCTCACACTTGACCTACATAGTATCAGGAGTCAGGACCAGGCATTTTCACCCACACGCCCAGTCGGTTTAATGTTCAACCTGCTCAAAGGTACTTTTTCACGAACGCCCTAAAGAAAACTTTGTGTGAGCAGGCTGACTGATACTCTCTTCACTCATTTTCTCCCACCTAATCTCTTTTTCTCTGAAACTCCTCTCATTCTCATGCAAATTTTCTGTCCCCCTTATCTCTACCACATCTCTCCCATGCCCTCCCCTTCTCTTTCAACACCAACCCAACCCTCCATTTTCTCTCTCTCTCTCTCTCTTTCTCTCTCTCTTTCTCTCTCTCTATCTCTCTCTCTCTCTACCAGGTGTGGGGGCACGGTGGGCGCCATCTTGACCTGTCCCCTGGAGGTGGTGAAGACCAGGCTGCAGTCGTCCTCCATCACCCTCTACGTCTCTGAGGTGCAGCTCAGCACTGTCAACGGGGCGGGCGTGGCCCGCATGTCCCCGCCGGGGCCCCTGCACTGTCTCAAGTGGGTACACGACTCTGGGAGCGCGCCTCAGCCATAAGCCTGTGAGCCCGGTTATCACACGCCCTCTGAATGGCAAACCTTCCTCCTGGCGCTATTGTTTAGGCCACGCTTCAGATTAGCATCCCAAGGCGGGTTGAGATGCTAGACTTCAGCAGTTACAGGCTTTTATTGTAAAACCTTAAAATAAAGAGAAAGAAAGTCAAAGAAACCAAGTCTGTCATGCCCAAAGCTACGGTCCAGCTATGACTTAGTGGACACTGTCAGTCAGCTTGTCCATTCCATTGTAAGGTAGGGTGTGTGTGCGCTTTATAGTATTTAGTAGTCATGTGAACGCGCTTACTGATTCAACATTCCCCACTGGTAATCTGGAATGTGATCTAATTAGAATTGCGTTGCCACAGCCACTATGTTAATTGACTACTGTAAGCCATCTTGGAATCCCAAGAGAGGTCTCTGTGCGTTTGACTCGTTCTTCTTCTTTTTAGTACTTGGCCATTCCTCCTCTTGTCCTCCCGTTGAGAGTTGGCAAGACTTTCAGGAGCCTACCGCCTCCTCTGTTGTCAGCTATAGAAGGGTCTGCTTTGTTTGGCGAGGCCCATGTACCCCTGACATGCCACATTTCACGGACCTATAGCATTTTCTTTCTGGAATCGCCTATACAAATTGTCCAGTGACTTGGAAGATGCTGTCATCACAAAAAGTGTCTTCAAAGCAAGAAGCCGTCTCTCTTTTAGATTAACATATTGTTCATTGAGGAACTGAAACGGTATAAGGGTTGCAAAACATCTTGATTCTTCCGTGGTAGTATCCACTGTCAGTAAGTCTGGATTGTTCCTCCTCACTTTTCTTCTCTGCCGGTGGGGTTTTCCGTCTCCCCCCTGTCCGAGCGGGAGCACAACATGGCTTGTTGTTTTTGGGCTGGGCTCAGCCACCTCCATGCCTGAAACTCTACCACACAGCCTCAGGGTAAGCCAGCCGGCGGAGCTGGGATCAGTGGCTCATTGATGTGCTGTGCTTCTGGCATTCAACTCTTAGTTCACCGTGTTCCGTTTTGGAGGAATGCAGTGCGACGTGATGATTAAGGGAATCGGATTTTGTAAGCAGTTCTCAAAGAAACAGTCGTTTTTATGTAAACCTGTTTAAACATTTTGTCATTCTCTTTTTGAATTCCAGGTTGATTCTGGAGAAGGAAGGACCTCGCTCTCTCTTCAGGGGGTTAGGACCTAACTTGGTTGGGGTGGCTCCTTCCAGGTAAGAGCAGGCAGACAACTAGAACTAAGTCTGTTTGAAGTCAAACAAATATATGTCATTTGCAATGTAATTTGGTTCTCACTCTGATCATGTTCACTCTGCAAATATTATGTCTGTGGCAATGGAATGAATGCTGTTGTCATTTAGACGCAGGTGCTGAGAAATTAGCCGTGCATGGAAAACTTTAAAATATACCCCTGATATAATGTCAATGCCCTTGGTATTCTGTAAACTCTCACCAAGCTATTTTGTGAAGCAGTCCTTTTAATTTGGGGACTGCCCCACCGATTCTCGGCTCAAGCGACCGCGCCGCCCTCCCAGGCTGTTAATCCCACTCATTATGGCATTCACGGTCCATCTGTGCCACCTGTCCCCTTCGGCCGTAGGTTTTAACGCCGTTACATAAAGCGGGCAGGTCATTCTGAACGATGAAGCTCCAAACCCCAACCAGGCTTTTCTGAATGACATCGCTAAGCGGATCAAAGGGTGGGTGTGGAGTTGGCAACAAGCTGGGTTAAGTGTAAGCGATAGTTTACCCAATACGCAAGCCTCCGTTTTGAAAGCCATGTCTAATGGCTGATGATGAGGACATGCCCCAACACAACCATCTTGGGTACAGAGCCGGATGTGTTTGTCCACTTCATGAAAGTGCATTGATCGACATTGAACTACCGGTCTGTAGAGTAAGAGATAGCTAAACTGACTTTTATACTAGCTGTTATAAATGAACACAAGCCAAGGATTATATTTTATTGCCAATTGAATCTAAATAATAATGCCAATACATAATTTCTATTTGAGTTCTTATGGCTGTGTAGAGTCATAAACGGCACATGAATAAATTAAATAAATTTAATCGCAAATTATCACAAGGATTTAGTGCGTTATTTACTTGACGCCAAGTAACGCATGTGCTGTTTTTTTCTGAGTTAATCTCAACATTTATAAGCGCAGAGCGCGTGGTAAAGGAACTGATAAGGTCTCAAAGTGGTTGTCACTGCAGTCGGTTGGCAGGCAGCCGTTTTAGTAAGCGTAGTCAGTGTTGGATCTACGTGTGTTAAGTGCTTTGTGGAGAACCCCGCGCAACTAAAGCCAGGTGACGCAGGTCTAAGAGCGTGATCACAGGACAATCCCTCTCACCTATGATGACAGATGGAGCTTTTAGTGTCTAGTGGGGAGGTGAAAGTGTACCTAAATATCTGGAACATTTGACATAGGCCTACCTGTAAAAAGGTTTAGTCTTGTAACTGAAGTTATTATTTTTATTTTTTTTACTTGAACTTGTTATTTCCTTTTGTAGGTTCATAGCAACCGTTTAAAAAAAGCACAGGTGTTCAATCTGTAAATTAATCAGTAATCAGATTTTCACTTGTACACATAATCATATCGTAATTAAAGAAAACAAACGTGACCTTTTCTTCCTTTGTGTTCCTTGCATAGTCTAATAGTTGTTATAACAGAAACACTCAGACAGTTTGTTGTGGCTTTTGGTTTGATGATTAAAAAATTTTCTAAGCTCGTTAGGCCCGACCTGACAGCAGAGGTCTAAGATTGCTCTTTGTGCTGCTAATTGGCAAAACTTTTATTTTTTAATTTTTTATATATAACGATTTAGCTACGATTTCCTTTGGAGGAAGAGGCTTAACACTACGTGTGCTATGGTTTGACAATGTTTTTGTTATGTAATGCGACGAATTAGCAATGCACTGAGAGAGCAACCTTGGCATTTCTGATGTAGTTTTAGTTGTCTCTGCAATGATCGGTTGTTGTGTGCCCCTTCCTACAGAGCCATCTACTTTGCTGCGTACTCTAGTACCAAAGAAAGACTGAACGGAGTGTTTGAGCCCGACTCCACCCAAGTCCACATGGTCTCAGCCGGACTGGCAGGTAACCACGAGTAGGAGAAACAAAATTCTGACTCTGGACCAGTTCCAATTCCTGCATAAAAAGGGAAACATGTATTTTTGTATGCCAATAATTGTGCATCATTATCGTTTCATCTTTCAATAATGAGGTAAAGACAAACACCCTTGGCAGAGCACCCTTGGCTTTATTTTTTTTCTTTAACCTTCAGTCAACAACTGTCAAAAGTCAAGTCTCTGTGCCCTTTGGATTTCTGACAGGAACGGCCAAAATGTGTTGTTTGAGACGATATGGTGATCGTTTGACTCTCGTTGCAGTCCTCTGTATCTTGCTGATTTATTGCATGAAACAAGACTACCGCTTTTTGCATTTGAGTAAGGTTGTTGTGAGATTTCCAACACTAGTTAAGTGAGATGATTCAATTGTGCGTTGCGAGGACCTGCCCTTATCCTGATACCAATTAAAGGCTTAGGTCTCTCTGATCAATGCCAAACATCTGTCGGCCGACTGCTCACCTCTAGCCTACGTGTATGAACACATGCAGCTGCAAAACGAAACAGTCTCCTAAACGGTCCTTTGAAAATCACGACGCGTTTGTATTATCCTCCTATATATATTATAATACATTTTTTTCCTCATATTATTTTTTGTCTTATACATACATATATAATTTTTTGTCCTCCTATATTCATTATTATAATTTCTTGTCCTCTGGTTTAGACTATCAGTATGCATGTGGTTTGGTCTTGTTCGATTGGCTCAGAGCAGCGTAGGGGTTTAGTGCTGTGACAAGGGCCCCGTCCTGTTCTGCTGCTCTGTCAGACGTGTTTACTAAAGAACGCCCTGTCAGGCAGGGGTCTACTGCTGCCTGATGATGGAAATGGAAAATAGAGTACATCAATGTGTAGCCTTGTCCTTACTAATGGCAATGGAACACTGAAAACACACTGGGAACCAGCGTTCTGGTTTAGTTGAGTATTAATTAGGTTGAGTATTAATTAGGTTGCTGGTATTACGTCTGTAATTGGTGCTAACCTTTTCTGTGTATAATCCTGTGTCTTTTTAGGGTCCAACCCTGATCCTTATACAGGTATGAACAGTGTAACACAGCCCTATTGGAATGTAGGCCGCTACGCAGAATAGCACCGCCTGCCTGTGTTTGACTTTGTGTGTTTGTGTTATTATTTTAATTTTAAAAAAAACATCATGTCTAAGACGTGCCAGAAGCCATGTCAATTGCATGCACTTGCCGTGGGGGTTGGTCTGGTGAACTCAACCTCTTGTGGCCAGACTGGTCCACTACGGATGTAAGTAACTACACCCACCCAACAGCTCTTGTTTTGTGGGTTGACTAAAGTGTTGACAGGTGGGTGGAAAAGCGGGTCTGTTTGCCTTAAGCACGTTGATATGGAATGTTTGAAAGTAAAGCAGTTGGCTGGTTCTCTAGCCGCTGAGAATAGACCTGGAGGCCGTGGACTTAAACAGACTTACTCACATAGTTTGTGATGAAAACTTGAACTACACGTTTGAGCTAGGGTGCACTTGTTTATTTATTTGCATTTTATGGCGTATTCAACAGGTGGCATATCCAACTTTAAAAAAGGAGGCAGGCCGAGGTTATAGTTCACACTTTCGCTATTTGTTCCCTTAAACCCCTCGTCGTGTGGTAGTAATGCACACATCAAGGGTTTGGTTAAACCCTGTTTTTATATGTTCCATTTGGCTTTTTTTTTTTACCAGAGCGTGACGATAATCTGGCTCGTAATAACACATTTATCTATTGTATAGTGCTTTTCTAAAACACAAAGACTCTGTGTTTCGGCTGGGGGTTGAGTTTGAACTGAGAAGTTTGTATCAGGTACACTGCAAGCCTGACTAGCTTGTGCGATTGTAGTTATCCCTCACACCACCAGGGGTCGCTAGCGGCATCTGTACTTAGTAACCTGGTCTTTATGATTACTCACCCAGGTGTCTGCCTTATTTTTGCCCTTTTTTCCTCTCTCTCTCTGTCTCTCTGTTTCCACTTTTTCCTCTCCTCTATCTGGCATAAAGTAAAGATGCATCTGTATAATTTCCGTTCGTTCTTTACTTGTTGTCTTAGCATTTTTGCTTTATGGCATAAACAAAACGATGCCCTTATGTGCGGCGAGTACAGCGATCTCCTGCTAAGCTGAGTCCGGAACAGTAGCTCATCAAAAAACATATGATATTTTTTGTTACGCAAAGCATTCTGGAACCTTAATGTTTCTACCTCAGACAATGTACAACTTGTCGGTTTTCAAATAAACTTTGCGCGTTCATTCGTACACACGTCCACAACCGTGTATCCTATAGGAAGCCATTCGAGTCACACCGTACGTGGAACATAGAAGGTATGATATGTGTTGTATGCCGCCAGCAGCATGGGGCCATGCAGAGGACGGTCGAGTTGGCCTTCTCTGACTGAGCTGTTTGGTCTCTCTACAGGGTTCACAGCCATCACCGCCACCAACCCCATCTGGCTCATTAAGACGCGCCTGCAACTGGAGGCCAGGTAACCCTCCAGACTGAGCATGCTCTGTGGCCGTAGAGGCTAGTATAGTACACCACACAGCATAACACACGTGTATGTCGAGGAAAGAGACCAACTTTTCTGTATTGTGAATTTTTGGATGGCAGTGGAACTTCTGAAAAGAAATCCAAATTTTGTTGAAAAGAAAATACGTTTTTTTACTAGTTGTTGTTTTTTTACAACAGGAGGTTGGTTTTGACTTTGTTTGTACCTGGTCTGAATCCGCCATTTCCCCTTTCCATGTCTCTGAAACTGTGATTACAAAGTGTGTGTTTAATGAATGCAGTTTGCTCTGGCCTATTTGATTTGGCTCTGTGCCGTATGCCTCTGGGTCATCTGCCAATTGGCCCTATGTCTTTACTAAACGCCTCAATCCCCTCCTCCCGCCCGGTCTCAGGAGTCGAGGGGAGCGCCGGATGAGCGCGTTCGATTGCCTACGGAGGGTGTACCAGGCGGACGGCGTGCGCGGGTTCTACCGGGGCATGTCGGCATCCTACGCCGGCATCTCGGAGACGGTGATCCACTTTGTGATCTACGAGAGCATCAAGCGCCGCCTCCAGGAGGCCAAGGTGGCGCAGCAGGTGGACGAGGAGGAGGAGGCGTCGAAGGACGCGTCCGACTTTGTGGGGATGATGTTGGCCGCCGCCACCTCCAAGACCTGTGCCACGACCATCGCTTATCCCCACGGTGAGGGGAGAGGAGGAGGATTAAAAAGAAACACTTTCTTTTTGTTATATTTTTCACACAAATGATATCAGAACTTGAACCCAAACTGTTTTATGTGAACAGTAAGGTGAGCAAATAACACGATATTGTTATTTATTGTTCAGCTTCCACAGTATGCCTTTCATCTATAGGGACTGGTAACCCTCAGCTTTTAAATTCTGACCACCCCGCCCCCGTCCCCCTTCTACCTTTGTTTTTGTAGAGGTGATCCGCACCAGGCTACGAGAAGAAGGCACCAAGTACCGCTCCTTCTTCCAGACTCTGACCACGGTGCCCAAAGAGGAGGGCTACCGGGCGCTGTACCGCGGCCTCACCACCCACCTGGTGCGCCAGATCCCCAACACGGCCATCATGATGTGCACCTACGAGCTGGTGGTCTACTTCCTGAACGGTTAACCCCCAGCTCTCCTGACCCATGACCCTCAGCGTATTCACAGGACCATCGTGACCCCCCCCCCCCCCCCCCCCGCCCGCCGCCGCCCCCTACTCAGAGAACGAGTATAGAGTCTGGGGCGGCTGTCAGTCTTACAACCCCCCATCCTCTTTCAAAAGGGGGAGGGATCCCAAAACGGCGTCTGACGAATACTACAGAGAAATGTCCACAAAACGCTCCCTGGTTGTATTGGAGGAAGGGGGACTTTTTAAAATGTATTCCTTATTGTTTTTATTTCCTGGATGGGTACGGCACAAGCTTCAGCTCGGCGGATAGCCTGCCAATAGTGATTTGGGGGTAATGTGCTTTAAGCAGGATTAGAGAATTACTTCATGGGCCCCACCTTATTCAACCCTCTGTTGACTTAGCTGACTTACCTTACTCTCTCATTTTCTCCCCGTTTTACTTGTACCATCAGACAATTGTTTTGTCTGTGGGGAGAAAACGGAAGCTATTTTAGTAATGACATATAAACTTACTGATAGTTCAAGAGAACTTGGTGGGAACCAATTCAGAATGTGAAACACTGGAATTAGCAGGAATAGGTATTTTATAGTTTTACTTGGAACAAAAGTTATCTTGTGGAAATCTTCTGCAAGGTGTCCTGCATTTCCTGTCTCCTTCATAGTAATGTAGAATAGACACGCTCTGAGGTTGGTCCCCTGTTTAAAGATCACCACAGATCTGGTTTGATCTGGTTTGATGTATCAGCAGACACTGTTTGGGGCCTTTTGAGTGGAGTTACATCGAGGGTAGGGTCAGATGGAAGTCCAGAGGAGACAATGCAAGCCATCTTGTAGAGGTAGGCCAATATAGGTGTAGTATATAGTGTGATGACTGATGGTGTGTCTCTATGAGTAGGCAGACCCATCATATTTAGTACGGGAATCCGATCGGCCCACTCTTATCTTTATGCGAAACCCTCACAAACTCTAATCTTAATGTCTGAGAGTTTAGGTGAGATGGGACTTAAACTCCAAACAGGGGAGGCTGGAGGTTAACTTCTGGTCACACGTTGCTAGACACCAATGTGAAACTCACGCGGTGAGCAGTCTCTGTGGAAAGGGCTTCGTTGTTTGACTATATGTTAAAGATAAGTTAGAAACCAGACAGCAACAACCAGACCTGACCTTTTAATCCTCATTTTGTGTGTTGATGTGGTGGTTTCAGAAGGTGATTGAAGCCTGAATATTGGACAACCTGTATGAGTATGAGTACTCCCACTTATAGCCCAGCTTACACTAGGATTCTGCCACCTTACTGACTTGAAGGTGCATATTACAGTCAAAAAAGAATCGCACCAATAGACAATAATACAAGTAAAATAAAAGGCTCAACCTTGAGATTGTTATTACATAAAATATTAACACAATTAATAATTATACATGATTAAGTATACTAATGAATGACTTCAAACTTAAAACATTTTAACAATACAATAGTAATATTGATGATAAAAATATGACCAGGTATATTTTGATGAAGTATGTCTGTACAACAAGTTGAGTTTGTCTGCTCAGCAATGTGTTTCAAAAAGGTGTTGCCTGTTTTTTTGTGGGTATAGGGAGGGGGTGTCCCCCCAGACCCCCGAAAGTGTATACCTAGCTATATCTCTAGGAAACAACTTTCTGATAGTACTGTATGCACTTTCCATTTATCTTATTTCAGATCGGAATTTCTTGTTTCTCATTTTATTTTTGCTATATTCTAGTCCAAGTAAGTGGCTTTGTTCCGAACTGCCCGCTGCTTTTACTGTATAAAGCACCATTTAAAACGTACTAAAGGTGCGTGTCTGGAAGCACCTGCTAGGCTTCTAATAGCTTGGCTAGCTGGGCTTCAAATCAAGCGCACCCAGGGTATTGTAGGCTGAGTGCTGTGCCATTCAGAGCACAGACAGCGCAACGCCAGAGGACAATCCTTAGCGAGACATTCTCATTGGAGCACTCTTTTACGCTTGAGAGGGAGGGCTTGATAAAGTTCACCTTTTCGAGACTGAACGTGTGTAAAATGCGTATCAGGTAAGGATTATCCTAGTTATGCTACACCGTATGCAGTATATATGTGTGTGCAGTTTTACGTCGTTTTTCAAGAAAAACAAAAGTGGCTGCATTCCAACTTCAAACATTGTTTCATTTTGAAACCGAAGTTCTTTGTCTTGTTGATATTGTTAATAATTGGAACATTTGTTTTGTCCCTGATGTCCTCGCCTTGAAAACTGAAAGATGCATGCTCTTACTGTTTTGCCTCATTCATTTTGTGTTGTATTATTTGTTGTTATTTTAAAACTGTGACAATCCAGTATTTGTTTTCACTTTCCCCATTGTTTATTTTCCCGCCGTGTAACCATGGAGATGCCCTCATCTTCTGACCTTTCCTGGCATGACTTGAGCACAAAGAACCTGTTCCCGTCTGTCAGCTTCAGCTATGGCTTATCATCCTCAACTTTAAAGCCCTCCAGGCCCGATAATTAAGTCAGACTCTCATCCTAACTTAATAATAATAATCACACTGCTAACACATTCTTGTACCTAACAATGGTTGTGATCGCTCATAATGCATATATATATTGAAACCTTTTTATCAAACGTTTTGCAGCGCTTGCAAATGTATTTGTTCATTAACAATACAAACCTTAAAGGCAGATAATACAACTATACTACAATGCATTGCTAGGGGCCAGAGAGTGACATTTTTGAAGTTATGATTTGGAGTTTCAGCTTCTTGACCTAAATGGGATAGCACCTGTAGCTGTGCTGGTTCTGTGCTGGATGGTCATAAGTAAGACTGCAGTACTGATAGCATCATGATACCACCTGGGAAATAGCCTCTTCTTCTATGGTTTCTGAGAAGAGACGTGACATTCTAATACTCACTGTAAACAATCTTAATCTTGTAGTTTGAAATGAAAAGCCTTGTAGACTAATTTATATATAATTTATAAACCGTAATTTTGACATATTGTGGCAATTTTGTTGAACTTGCTAGCCAAGACTAGACACCCCATTTCTTATGTGTGTTGTTTGTGGTGCTGGCCACACCCATGGACTACAAACTCGCCTCTACTCAAACTATGACGTATTCCCATTGACATTAGCTCAGTATACTGTCATTTCAAATTTTGGAGGGAAGGTTTATGTTTCCCTCATGGTTTTTATTTTGTTGAACGTCATTGTGTGTGTGTGTGTGTGTAGGCGAGAGAAGAGACCAGATTAGTGAGAATACAAGTGGCGAATTGCATCTGTTTACATAACTCATGTAATGTACCAACTCTTCTGTTGTCCAGTATGAGAATGTATGCATTCAGTCAGTTGACCGCTAGCAGTGTTTGTCTGTTTCTGTTCTCTTCTGTTAGTGTGTTTTGTTATTTCTCATTGTGTCCCTGAGGCTACTGCACAGTTTGAAAAGTCTATGCATTTTCTCTGGTTTTGTAAAAGAAAAATTAATAAAATGGAAGGAGTTTAAGTACTTTCTCGTGTTAAGCTGCTTTTTATGTGCACACATTTATACAAGTAAGTAAGTGACTATTTAAATAATTTGCATAATTTTAGGTAAGGGATTTGTAAATATATGTTTATAATATTTATAATATTTTTAAATGCAATTCACATTCAATCCACCAGTTGGCAGCAGTGTCTTCTCCATGGGCATCTGATACAATGCTTGGAACCTTATTGACCAAACTATAATCAGTGTCACCAGTGTAGGAATCAAATCTGTATATTTGTTTTTTTATGTATATGATCAGTCCATCACCTAAATCTGTCCATCTGTTTGTCTTCAGACATTCACTTATTTCGATGTCTTATTGTTTTCACTGGAACATCACTGTCCTACAGTAGATGGATATTTCCCCCCAGAAATAGTCATTTATTGGAAGGAGACCAGAATGAGTCATTTGGGAAAGCCTAACTCATCCCCCAGAAGGGTTGAGGTTAAATCACTACCATGGTTACACAGCAATTTATCTAAAGTAGAATCAATAGCACAAGGTGAAGAAAAAAAACAGTCTGATCTAAAAAAATTGCTTTCATGGTTCAAACCCCTGACACAGCCATTCCTACCCGCAGGCGTTCTTGTCAACTTGAAAGGATAAAGAAATATGTATGCTACATTGTTATACTGTAACCTACCTCAGGGTTGGTAGACAATGGGCCATATCTCATACATTTATGAAAAAGGCCTAGGGAATGCCTTGGTTAGGGTTTGGTTGCAAATGCTGTGCGATGAAGACACTGTAAAAAGCTGTAGCCTGAAGGTCTGGATTGATCCCCTTAACCATGAAGTTGTGTGAAGTGGGAAGAGAGAGAGGGAAAGGAAGGGTTACGGGTTCGAAAAGTAAGTACAGTTTTCGAGTAAAGGGATTATATTAAAACCGGCTTTGTGAGGGATTCCTGCGTTCTTCTCGCTCTGCGGGTTAAAAAAAGAGAACGATTGTCTTCTTTGTGTTGTGTCTTCAGATGACAAAGCAGAGACTGGGGAGGAGGATGAAAAGATGGTTCTCCTTTTTTTTTAGGTCTACCACACACAGTCGAACACATGCACACTCTTTCTCTCTGACAAACACACACACACACACACACACACACACACACACACACACACACACACACACACACGTTTCCCCTCCAACAGCATTTGTTCTTCTGCTTTTGCAGTTTTATTCTCTTTCCAAAATAGCAACTGGTGAAGTGTTACCAGCAGGAGGAGGGCATCGATTCAATGTTCTAATTTTAAATGTAAAATATAGTTCCACTTCCATCTTCTTACTTTGAATCATATCCAAAGTAAGACATTTGTAATTCAAGGGCGAGGGGGGTGTAGATAATATATCACATAAATATTATATAACATTAATCATTTCTTAAATAAAGCAGATTATAGTTGTAGTTTAGAGTTCATCAGTGTGGTGGTTGCCTTGGACATCTACTTTTCTGTCTCCTCTGGGCCACACAATGCAGGTGAGCCATCCAAGTGTATAAATATCACACACACACACACACACACACTCACAGACGGACACACACATACACACTCATAAACTCATATATGCGGGTGGTTACCATTTATGTATGTCTGAAAGCACACCACACACATGTGTAAATGGTTTGTGGTAAATCTATAGTTAACACACAATAACCAATATTAGCACAATACACACACACACACACACACACACACACACACACACACGACACATCAGACAATAAATACAACACAAACACACATACACAATACTCAGTTGCAGGCTTAACTTGAGCTTCCACCCACCGCTGTGGTCTTTAAAAAAGTACAACAGGGAACAGTTGAATCAGGGACTGAATATTCTCTCTTGAACACACGCACACACACGCACGCACACACACACATCATACACACACACACACACACAAACACACACACATACACACACACACACACACACACACACACACACACACACACATACACACACACACACAAATCGCCCACATGAAGCAACGGGGACAGAGAATTTATCCCATCGGTGGAAGAAAATCCTCCACTTTGTGATTTGCTTCTCATTCTCTCTTTTGGTCCCCTGCCTTTCTAGGCCAATCTCTCCCTCACCATCTCACACAGTGCAGACCTTCTCGAGAGAGAGAGAGAGAGAGAGAGAGAGAGAGAGAGAGAGAGAGAGAGAGAGAGAGAGAGAGAGAGAGAGAGAGAGAGAGAGAGAGAGAGAGAGAGAGAAAGAAGGAATGTTTTTCGTTGGGTTTTTAATTTGGGTGAAAATTGCATCGAGACAGTCATACTGACAAGCAGGAAGACAAACAGACATGCAGGCAGACAGACAAACTGACAAGTTGAGGGGGGTTGGGAGTTTGACATTGTTTTATGGGTCAAATCACACTAGGGAATAAAATTGCAGAGCGCACAGCTCTGATGCTCATGCCTGTGAAATCAAGCAGGAGAACTGGCACGCAGCTAACTACAAACACATTGACGCTTAACATAAATACATATTAACCATCACGAAAGTACCATAACCACCATCAAACTAGTCTCGCGATGCCAGACCCATCGCCACACTTCGTTGCGCTGTACCGTCAAACCAACTGTTTAAACATACAGGTAAGGTATGCCGCACACTCCAACCTCTTCTCAATAGACTATCTGCCACGTCAAAACAAGAAAAACATTATCTGTCATCTGTTCATTTTTTTGTATATTTCTACAGTGCCATTTCTGCGATTGCTCTCTCTTAAGTTAATTTTGTTGCCTCGGGCTGGAAAAGCAGGCATCAGTGGCTTAGCTCTGCTCACTGGCCATCACCTATTCATGATCCCATCCCTTTAGTTACGTGGCCAATCAGAGCGTGTCAGACACACATGATATCCAAGAAGAGCTTGTAGAACAAAGAAGCCGCCCGTAGCGATTTTTCTTGATATCTTAAATACTTTGTACTTTGACATAGTTAAATTCTTATCGAATTACCAGAGTTAGTTAGGATAATAACAATAATACAAAAATTCGAATAGATCGTGAGCTTTGAACGTGAGAAAAAGTCAGACGGAATTTGTTTTTGTCGAGAAGGAAGAAACTTGGCTCCGCCAGAGCTTTGTCGCTCGATCGCAGAATCTCGAGGCGAGGCTTCTTGGCTACAGTGTTACATTGAAACGTAAGTAAAATATTTATCGTCCTTCACGCTCCTAAATACGATTATGTTGCTAAAAACAAAATATGAAAATGGCAACTTGTGTCCCTGCTTTGTGTACCTGACCGTCAGCAACTTGGCTGTGTTTACAACTTTGTCATTTGGTTGTTTGTCGAAGCAACACTAGTATGTGAAGCTGCCTCACAGTAGCTGGACAAAAATAATTTAAGAATGATTAAAAAGTCCCACGAGAGCTACTGACATAGAGTTGGTAAATAGAGCACAGAAACCTGCGAAGCAGAACTGTAACGGACATTTCCTTATTATTTTCATGATTTATTCATGACTTCTTACAAGGCCAATTTATTCCATGCATCTGCGTTCATGTGATTTCCCTATACGCACAGACTAAAGCGTTCGAGAGTATAATGTATGAGATAGGGAATTATATTGCATGTTTAAAACCTCATAGAGCTTTAAAACTTTGTTATGGTTGTGAATATTTTTGGCATATTCTGTTTAATTATGTTTTATTATGGTCTATTGAATGAACAGTTGAAATTGTCTGTACTTTTTTTTTTTAGATATTTACCATCAGAGATAAACAAATGGCTTGCCAATTCTAATTATTACTTACTTATTTATTATTATTAAACTCATGACGCTTTGCCCTAAGATATGTCAATGTTACAAGGGCATGTCACTTTACCAACCATCAATACAAGTATGTTTTATGGACATGTTCGGTTGGCCTTGGTGTTAGTTGGCCCTGCTTAGCCCCCTATTTGATGCTGTCCTGACCTAAACCAGGTTTGCTGCGTAGTGGATATTAAATTACTGGTGTGTCCTTGCAGTGGACTAATGGATAGAGTTGAAATGACCCCATCCTAACTGAATCAGTCAGTATTATCCAGAAGGCTTACATTTTATTAGAATGAACTATCCCTGAAACCGTATGCTAACTGTTACCGTGAAGAACACAATCTGGTGATCCTTCTGCCTCCTGGGGCAAGTTTTGGAAACTGACCCGATGCCATGAGGCCTAATACTAGGGGGGTAGCTTCACTCAGACAGGCTCTCTGGACGCTTCATCTTCAACATTTGTGAAGCCTGGACAAAGCCGTACACAATTTGTGATAAGAAGTTAAAAAACCTGGCAGAAGGTTGCTCATTTGCTTTAATTGTCTCCGCCAATCTTATTAGTAGGGATACCGATGCTAGGTAGAATTATTAGATTATTATTATTATTAGATTTCGACAGTTGTGAGGTAGTCGAAGCAAATGATAGACAAAATAAGTGACGAATAACTAGTGTCCACCGAATCTGTAGGAAAGATTGAGTGGGAGAACCACTAGCTATCCCTATTTTGAGCACATCTTTTGCCCAGTGTAGATAAGGGGAGATCCAGAACAGATGGTGGGTGAAATGAAAAAGAGATAGCTGCCAATATTTTCGTTTCCTTTTTCCTTTTGAAGGGCTGTAGGGACAGATAAACTGGTTGGACCTTTAGTTGTCTGTCAAATATATATATTTTTTTGATACAAGCTTGTGATCTTTTTGCCGTTTTCGACTTTCCTTTCACGAAAGTATCCTGCAAATGATGATACTTAGTTTACCTAAGTATCACTTTAGAGTTTAATCTCCCCACTTCAAATGGATTTAAACACAAGTACATCAATTAGTTGGGTGAATTAAATCCTTTGAGTGATTATTTTGTCTTTTCCATTTATACTTAGGCTCAGATCATGATGATTCCTGGGACTTGAGATTAAACATTTTCCATTCACCTTGGTCTCACTCGATCACTGTTTGTTAATTAAGCCCACAATGGACCCTAAACTCCGACCATCTGGGCCATTTAACCCCATGACCTATGTGACCACATCCGGCAACCTTTGACCCCCTCCTCAAAGCTGGATACATTCATGCCACCTAGATTTTAGGCATCAAGCTGATTTCCTGCCAGGGTAGGTGTCACACGTACAGGCCACCTGCCTGGCATGATGTACAGATCTGGTATAAGAATGCCCTCATTGCAGTGCCCCTACACCGCAGAGGCAGAAGGAAAGGGGGCACAGGATGAGCAGCCAAACGGGATCCCGTCATCAGCGTACACAGCCATTCAGCAACGCTAAGGTGCTGTTCATGTGTTTTATATAAAGCCGCGCCTGGTGACTCTGCGGGGGCGCTCAGGAACGTGCTCTGCCTCTCTCCACACGGCCCTGTCACTGAGTCTATGTTTAGGATCTGTTTACACGCCGGCAACGGTTGGCTCCACGAAACCTGAGCTGACGGCGGGGTTCCCGTGCTGAGGAACAGGTCTTACACGCCCCAGGGTGGGGGTGGAGGCTTTGCCCACACTGGAGGCGTTGGGAGGGAGAAGAATTGTGCGGAGCGCTTGTTACAATTAGTTTCATGGATCAATCGAGAAGGTTGGCAAAATGTAATTTCACCTCTAAGGCTGCGTGCGATTTGTGTGTGCTTGTGTGTGCGTGTGTGTGCGTGTGTGAGTGAGTGTGTGTGTGTGTTTGCCATTCTTCAGTGATTGTGTAAAGTGAGGAGTCAGCTTTTATCCTGCTCTGTGCCTCAGTTGACTCTGCGGGCATCAAGTTATGAAAGAGATGAAAAGGCCCCGCAGCGGGTTTCACACACACACACACACACACACACACACACACACACACACACTGACACAAACATTTTTGCGTCACCAAGCAAAATTGGGCTGCAGTGACAGAAAGGCGTGAACCATAGAGAGAGGGAGAGAGAGCAGAGGGAGAGGGGGGGAAAGAGAGAGAGCAGGGGATGAAAGAGGGAGAGGGAGAGAGAGAGCAGGGGAGGCTTGACAAAAGAGGGAGTGCTGTTTCCATCACATTTTGACGATGTGCTCATTGCCATGACAACTCTAGGGTATTTCGGTAATTTATGTTGACAAATGAGTTGTCCCTTGCACTTCCTTCCCTGCCCCCACCCAACACGCACACACGCACACACACACACACACACACACACACACACACCTTTCCCCCCACACACGCGCAACACGCCGCACGCGCACTCGCACACACGCACGACATCAATCACTCTCCCTGACAGCTGTGGGTGGCACATGCACGGGTTCACAACAAATGCGTCTTTCTTTCCTGTTCTCTTTCTCCACCCCTCTATCTCCGTCCTTCTCTCGCTCCGTCCCCCCTTTCCAACATGTCGTCCTGTTCCCCGTTGTCTCCCGCCGTTCGCCTGCCTCCCTCTCCTCTCTCTTTTTATGGGCCAATCCCCTCCTTGTCTTTCCCGTGCCAGCCTACTTTGCTGTTGGGATGCGTCACTCTGGGGGAATTAGAAATGAGTCCACTTTCCTCCTCTTCGGGGAAGACTTTTAAGAGCCGTCGCTGTCTCATTCTGTCATCAGCACTCTGACAGGAACCTACGTCTCGGTGTGCCTCACGGCGTCTTCCCTAGATCGCCACGCGTCCTCATTACAGCGCTGCCCACGACCCGCCTCTGCTTAGTCTACTGCCCCAGCCCACTTTTCTCTGTCTGTCTGTCTGCTTGCCAGTCTGTCTGTCTGCTTGCCAGTCTGTCTGTCTGCTTGCCAGTCTGTCTGTCTGCTTGCCAGTCTGTCTTTCTGCCTGCCTGCCTGCCTGCCTGCCTGTCTGCCTGTCTGCCTGTCTGCCTGTCTGCTCGCATGCCTGCCAGTCTGTCGGTCTTGAAGGCTGCGTGCCTGTCTGTCGGTCTTGAAGCCTGCTTGCCTGTCTCTCTGTCTGCCAGTGCGTGTGCGTGTGTGTGTGCGTATGTGCGTGGGGTCTGGACGGGGCTGATGGATGCCGTGTGTGCGTGTGTGTGTGTGTGTGTGCGTGCGTGTGTGGGGTGTGTGTGCCGTGTGTGTGTGTGCGTGTGTGCGTGCGTGCGTGCGTGCGCGCGCGTGTGTGCGTGGGGTCTGCATGGGGCTGATGGATGCCGCGTGTGCGTGTGTGTGTGTGTGTGTGTGTGTGTGTGTGTGTGTGTGTGTGTGTGTGTGTGCGTGCGTGGGGTCTGCACGGGGCTAATGGATGAGGCTCCAGCCACGTGGAGACACTCTGCTGTGTCAGCTAGAAGGTTCCGCGTCGTGTCTCTCTCCGCTTGGCACGCTCTCTCAGTGTGTTCTCATCACTTCTCTATAGTGCACTCTGCTGTATTCTAGCGCCAGCACAAACACACACACACACACACACACACACACCGAGACAGAGCCCCACACGCACAGGCTCAGTGAGTCTGTGAGTGCATAGGAGAAACTCTGTCTGTATTTATTTAGCCAACACAATCCTTCCCTCCTGCAAAGTTTACTCACACATGGGGCACACCCATAATTACGTACACACATGCAACACACTCAGCGGGAGGCTCCACATGCTGACTTCAGATTCAGATTCAGATTCAACTTTATTGTCATTGCGCATGTCACAAGTACAAAGCAACGAAATACAGATTGCATCTCAACCAGAAGTGCTTTTAGCAGTGTTTAAATAACATAATTTACAAAGTGCAGTATGAAATGATATAAAAAAAGATAAAAAAGATATAAAAAAGATATACATATGTGCAGTGTCTATATCTATGTCTATGAACAGGCTATGGTAACAGTATAGATAAATTACGATATGAGTAGTGTACAGTAGTGGGTGATTTACATTATCTACAGAATGTTAAGTATACAGTATGTACAGTGCAGTACAGTACAGTGCAATGGATGATTTACATAATCTACAGAATATATAGTATACTGTATGTACAGTAGTGCAGGGAAAATGATTTACATTATAAACAGCATATCTACAGTAGTGCAATGATAACTTGGTAGAGTCCTGGTGCTCAGATCCGTGTGTATGTGTTAGGGGTGGGGTGGGGCATGGGGGGCAGAGTTCAGCAGGGAGACAGCTGTGGGGAAGAAGCTGTTCCTGAACCTAGTGGTCTTGGTCCGTAGGCTCCTGTAGCGCTTCCCAGAGGGCAGGAGGGCAAACAGTCCATGTGCTGGGTGGCAGGAGTCTTTTCTAATGTTTATGGCCCTCCTAAGACAACGCTTCCTGTAGATGTCCTTTATAGCAGGAAGTGGGGCTCCAGCGATGCGCTGGGCGGTTTTCACCACCCTCTGCAACGCCTTCTGGTCCGCGACAGAGCAGTTCCCATACCAAACTGTAATACAGTTGGTTAGGATGCTCTCGATGGTGCAGCGGTAGAAGTTCACCAGGATGTCTGAAGAGAGGTGGTTTTTCCTCAGGCTCCTCAGGAAAAAGAGCCGCTGGTGAGCCTTCTTGACCAGGTTGGAGCAGTTGGTTGTCCAGGTGAGGTTTTGTGAGATGTGGATCCCCAGGAATCTGAAGCTGTTCACACACTCCACTGCCGCACCATTGATGTGGATGGGTGGATGAGTGTCAGCATTCCTCCTGAAGTCCACTATGAGCTCCTTGGACTTGGCAGGATGTTGATGTTTCCCAAGCCCATTAAGGAGGCTGGAGGCTGTGAGCGGGCGGTCACTTTGAATGGCCGTCCACACCATGTCCCTAATAGAGGCCAATGCCAGCAGCTGCTAAATGAGTCGCTCGCTCCTCCCAACTCGGCACCCTCATCTTTAATTTACCCTGAACCCTTTCAATCCCCCCCCCAACTGATTCTAGAAGCTTCACAAAGGGGGGGGGGGGGACGAAACAGAAAAAGCGTTGTCGTTTGCATGGACTTGTTTGCTAGAGAGAGAGAGAGAGAGAGAGAGAGAGAGAGAGAGAGAGAGAGAGAGAGAGAGAGAGAGAGAGAGAGAGAGAGAGAGAGAGAGAGAGAGAGAGAGAGAGAGAGAGAGAGAGAGAGAGAGAGAGAGAGAGAGAGAGAGAGAGAGAGAGAGAGAGAGAGAGAGAGAGAGAGAGAGAGAGAGGGAGAGAGAGAGAGAGAGAGAGAGAGAGAGAGAGAGAGAGAGAGAGAGAGATCAGGGGGGGGGGGGGGGGGGGGATGAGCGGGAGCGTAGGAAGGCCTGACGGGCATGAGGGTCTGCAGAGGTCGCAGCGTAGGTTTGCTGTGTTCACTCTGTCCTGTTTCCTCCTATGTCTGTCTGTCTTTATTTTTTCTCTCTCTCTCTCTCACTCCTGTTTTTGATCACTCTTGTCAGTTTCTCTTCCACCTTTTTTCTCTATCACTAGACCAGTAGGGAAACCCTGTCATGCAAATTACTGCTGATAAGGGCTTGCATGTCTCTGCAGGGTGGCGGGAGACACACCTTCACATACACACACATACCTACAAACACAAATACACACACACACACACACACAAACAAGGCTGAAAGATCAATGCATTAACCCAGGAAAACATAGAGGGAAGGAGCGAGGGATGCGGACAGGGACGATGACCGGTAGAGAATGAACATGCAGAGGAAGACAAAGAGAGAGACGGATGGAGACCGGGACTCGGAGAGAGAGGGAAGCTGACGAAGGAGAGGAGGAAGAGTCCTGGCAGTGTGTGGTTCATCGCGGCCGCAGCAGGGGGGCCCTCACAGCCACGGCCCTTATCTGAAGTACAGGCCCTCAGACCGCATGCTAATGAGAGGACATCATTTCCATTGTAATTGCGGCAGAGGCGATGGTGGGGTTCATTAGGACGAGCGATTCTGGAGGCAATCCCGCTCCGGCCCTGACAAGCCCACCGTGAAGCCAGCTGAGGATTTTCTGCCAGAAATACAAAATGCCAACGTTTTTGATTTAGTTTTGGGTAAATAACGATGTGGCGTGTTGTGTGAGATTTGACTGCGCGGGGTCAACCAGGGGCCAAACCGTGTGCTTTGTGCTTTAGTGGACCGGCGCGCCCACCAACCAGCCCTCCAGTCTGCTGGCTGTCTGTCAGCGTTGTCCTCCGTCTCGCTGGGGTCACGGCAGGGTCACCGCCCCCCCCCCCCTCTCCTACTTCTCTTTTATTTCCTCTCAACTGTGATTTCCCATCTATCTGTTATGCAAAGCACTCTAGTCCAGCCCAACCGGGGTCAGCCAAAGGCCAGCGCCTGAGAGGGAGCGCACGTCACACGCACGCTCGCACGCTCCGCCGAACCCGACTGACCTTCTTCACACGGGCCTGTGCGTGTTTGTGTTTGTACAAACTCAACCGCTCTGTCTCACTGCCCTGCTCGCCACTCAAACCTAGAGGGAGGAACAATGAGAGCTGCAAGTCAGGAGGAGGAGGAGGAGAAGAGGGAGGAGGGGAAGGAGAAGAGAGAGTATGAGAAGAGGCCTTTTCACAATCAAGTGCGACTCTGTCAGAGGTGTGCTGCGTTTCAACAGTCAAAACAAAGTCGGGACCCGCTAGTCGTACCAAAATAACGCTGGTGCGTTTGCACCCTGTCCCCGAGAGCACAGTGGGGAGCACCCGAGTGCGCTCTGATCCTGGCTGGCAGGCCTGTTCCTCAAATCAAACGCACCCAGAGGTATGATTGGTATGGCCAGCAGGCCAGTGGGTACACTCGAGGACGACCTCTGCCTTCACCCCTACCCTACCGGGTCATATTTGCTTGGCTGTGATCAGGGTTGTTTCCCCTGTTGCTAGGCAGCCGTTTGTACAGTCTGGCCCCTTCTCAGCAGGTGTGGCCAAGCGTTATGGACAAACACACACAAACACACACACACACACGATCCCCAGTGTTTGGTCAGTCACAGCACATCGCAGGATTAGTCATTCCAAGATGGAAAAAAATAGTCTGCTTGTTTGGATACTGGGAACCCACACACATACAAGCACGCTCACATCCAACTTGTTGACCATGCAGTTCCCGCATGAATAATGGAACAGTCCAGTGTGTTGACACAACTTTAGAGTGGGCTGGCCGTGGTGCGAGGCCCTGTAGAATGGACAAAGCTTTCCGTCTCTCTCACTCCGTCGCTGAGGCCCGGTACACCTGGGGGGCGCCGACTCCGCAGCAAACAACCTCAGTCAATAACCACAGAGGTCCGCTGGGTCGTACGGCCCCTGTCAGTTCTACTCGGGGATCTCATTCCAGGCGGCGTGGCGATGGTCCTGCCATGCGACGCCGCCGCCTCCTCTCGTATCGCTCTGTGCGCAGGGCGTCAGCTGTTCTGAGAGCAGCGGACAGACAGGCTGCGTTGCTGTCTTACCGTGTGTGTGTCTGTGTGGGTTTGCCCTTGTCTGCTGGTGTTTGTGAGGGATGTAAGATGGTGGCTGGTTCATTGGGTCACACAAGGGGGCCGGCACCTCCTCTCTCCTGCCTCCACGTCCTGTCAACACTCACTGTGCTTTTAATGAGACCTCCTAAGACCCTGCTGAACGCTGAACGCTGAACGCTTAATTGTATTGCTCGTAAAGGTGACGTGCTTGCCCTCGGTAGCTAACGACTGGTGCGTTTCACGAGGTGCCCGGGGGGGGGGATGACACCAGCTCCGCTCGCACGTGTCGGCCATGTTTAGTTGCCAAAGTAACGCCTCTGCTCGGAGCGGCTGAACACACTGATTCAATTAGACTCCAGGGGTCGCCGCGTTGACTTTGCACTGGAGTAGAAACGAACGCATCGTGCTCGCTCACTGTGCACCGCCTTTTCTCGAGCGATTCGCGGTGTAAAAAATGTCCGACGCTTTGCGGTTAATGGCCCTCCTCGTCCTCCTCTTTGTTAAGTAAGGCCTTGTTGTGTTTGTTCAGACTTAACCCAGATGCAGCGGTCCCCAGGGGGTTGGGTATGGGGGGGGGGGGGGGGTCCATTAAAGATGAGCCTCTAGCCTCGGCTGCTCCAGATTCTCCTGTGTGGAGAAACAGGAGGCGAGTCTGAAAAGAAGGAAGGTCCCCGGCCGGGCAGGAAGAGCGGGCCGAGTCCCCCAGGGTGAGTGTGGGTCTGCTGCTGCTGCTGCTGCTGCTGCTGCTGCTGCTCCGACCAGCTCCACCGCCAGCCTCAGACGGCTACTCCTCCCCCTTCTTTCAAACCCCAGGGGTGTCTGAGGCCCACCTGCATACTGGCATTGAGACCAAGATCCCCAGGAAAAAATGGCAGCCCGCCGAAAATAGGCCAAGCTGTCAGCCAAATGTGTTCTTTGCCTCCCGCCCCCCCAAGGTGAAAGAGTCTGGGAGAGTGGCTGGATGGGGTCGGCGGCTCTCGGTCGCTAATGAGAGGATGTTTTGAGGTAAAGCACCGCGTGTCAGACACACATGCCCTTGTTGCGGTTGTAAAGAAGGAGGATGAGGAAAGGAAAGTGTACCTGGCTGTCAGGCATATCCCTGAGATGATTTATTTAGCCTGCCGACACGTTGACCTTTTCAGAGGCCGCCGCCTGGTGCCTCTCCGTTTGTGTTTGTGTGTATATACAGCTCACTGTTGTGTTAACAGTATGTACAGTTAGAGGATGTGAATGTCCCTATTGTTGTAAAACTAACAAGTTCCACATACCTCTACGGGTGTTTCACCGCTGCCTGGTGATTTACCCGTGCCAACAGAAACCTTTTATTCCCCACAATGCAGCTTGTCGACCCTACTCCGCTCCAGCACGTAGAGACCATTCGCACTCTGAGAGACTTGAGTTGCTGCGTGGGAATGCGTCGGACTGAGAAGGGAGGCGAAAAGAGAAGGTGGGGAGAGTTTGAGAAGGGGGGGGGGGGGGATTGAAACAGAAAGTCAGTAGTGGAGTCCAACGACAGTATGCGACTCCTTCCCGCGTTTCTGCTGACAGCGTGTTCTGCCCACGCGGTGTTGGTCCTCCGTCCTCATGTTGTTCAGTGGAGCTTCCTCCTCCATTAGACACAGCAGACCATTAGCTGCCCCCCCACTCCCCCCCTCCCTCCCTCGCTCGACACCCCCTGGCCTCCTCAAACAGCCTGCTGAAAAGAGCTATTTGCGCTGGTGTCGCGCTCCCGCTCCCGCTCCAGCTCCAGCGAGCGTCTTTTTGTTTTTAATTAGCCGTGGAGATTGGAGGGGAAAGGGGAGCACTCTCGTCAGACGTCCCGGGAATGCCGCTGTGTTTGTTAGCGCGGCCACGTGGAGGATTCTGACTAATGAAGCCACCGACGTGAACGGCCGCGCTGCGAGGCTATTAAGCCTCCGCTGTGCGTGCGTGCGTGCGTGCGTGCGTGCGTGCGTGCGTGCGTGCGTGCGTGCGTGCGTGCGTGCGTGCGGGGGCCTCCGCT
>JAPMUY010007009.1:0-52014 GCA_026901105.3 Galaxias olidus
CTGTCTAGTATCACACTATTAATTTCCTCCTCTAACAAAAATTGGGTGGGTCCTACAATGGGGCCAATGTCTCTATTGCTGTTAAGCAATAAACTTAACTATCGTTTGACGTTTAGAAATCCTGCATGAAAGTCTATGGGAACAACACCTCTATTGACGTATTTCAAAGAATAAGCTAAAAGTATATTTAAATTACATATTGTTTGATGTAGGAAGAAATCCGAGGATATCTCCGGTTTGAAAACTTCCCCTCCCCCATTCCCCATCGTATACAGGCGTGGGAACAACACCTCGACGTATTTCAAAGAATAAGCCGAAAGTATATTTAAATTACATATCGTCTGATGTATAGAAAACAGAGACTAACAGACGTCAGAGATCTGTTTGTAAAACTTCGACTCCCTATCCCGACGTATACAGGCGTTGGGAACAAGATATATTTTCAAAGAATAAGCTAAAGTTATACCCCTATATTTAAATTTACCTTTTAATTTTTTTTTTTAAAAATGGATCGCCAATACATACGGAAATAAACAACCCAGTATGCTACCACTAAACTATCGCATTTTCAAAAACATCTCTCTCCCGGTCCAAACAAAATGTAAGTATTTTACTCTTATAGGATACTTTTAGACATACAAAATAAACTTCTGTTTATTATCAAAGCCTTTTATTAAACAATACATTCTGAGCACGCCAGTCTTACAACTTAAAAAAAAAACAAATTTCTTGCAACAAGATCCGGCTTTTTTACCCTTCACACACACACACACACACACACACACACACACACACACACACACACAGCAACAATAGACACACACATTTCTCTCCACAACGCGCACAAACTTATCCAGCGCACTGCCTTTGAAAAAAAGCAAAAGGACCGCCTTCTTTGCCCTCTCTGGGGACAACGAAATACGATCCGGCGTACATACGTCACACGCTTGTAAAAAGCCGACTTCACCCTTTCTGCCCTCTAGAGATAATGAGCGCTCGTACCCTAACACACACCCTCTCACGCACGTCACGCGCAAGCGCATGCAAAACTACCGCCCTCTTATTCTCTTTCGAAATTTGGCGGACCTGAGCGCGCGCGTCTTGTCCCACCCTTTTAACGCCCACAGTTGCCAATAAATAGTCAGTGAAACACCCGTAATTAATCTTAATTTATACTGGCAGCCCTATTGCGTGACACCTTCAGTGTGGTCATTTCCCTCATTGACCGTTCTACGTAACGAACATGTGATAAGAATGAAACCGTGCGCTCATATCTGCCCCAGTCCGACTGAGCTGAGCCATCAAAACCGGTACTAGTTTCAAAGTAGACTAGTAAACTGCTCGCCTTATTATTTATGAGAATACATTTCAGAACATGCAAGTAGACTATTGTTTAATTATTATAGATCCTATTAAATATGATTCCCGATATGATTACCGATTAAACTGTACAACACACTGGAGGGATTATGTTACAAAAACAAATCACATAATCATAACATAACAGCAACACATCTCCGCTTATATTTATTATGCTAAATCTTTTCTGTTTTTGTGCACTCAACTGTGTATATAATAGCCTATGTGAGAGCTAATATTTAGATAATTTTACACTGGCGTTAATTTCAAAGCGTTTGTTGAGGTTCTTCCTTCTGCCTTCAGAGTCGCAGTTTCTCCTCTCCAGTTTAGTGCGTACGCATGGGTTGAAGTTTGCGTGGAGAACTGCACATTTTCATGTCAAGTATATTTTTATAAATCCCAACGTCGGCGTAAAAAGTGGTTTATGCCTTCTTTTGTGTGTACGCAACGTTTATAAATGAGACCCCTGGTCACTCAATGGGCCACCATTACTGGAACATGAACTTCAGACTTTCTTACATGAGTAAATGCACCTTTGTCCAAGCCAATAAAGGGAATCAGCATGTCATATGACAGCAATAATAAGCCTTTCAGATTGCCTTTTAGTTTTTTACAATCGCCTACAAGCGTTGACCTATACTTAACCTACTTTTTCAAAACTCTTAACACAGCAACACACCTACATCACACAATTAGCGAAATACCACATTTTGTTAATTAAATACAGACTCTACATTTCAAAATGCGCAAAATAACTTTGTTTACACACACTAACGCTGTCAAAACACCACAAACCAGACTCGGTATGAAATACTTTTGTCAAACACAAGCACGTTTTCTATCCAAGAGAAACATATAGTCAATCATAACACAACGACTTTCAAAACGCTAACATTTGATTGCATTACAAAAACTTCATTACATTTCATGTTTCAGTTATACCTGATTACAGTAGACAGTATGATTTGCAAAGTTTTTCAAAGTACTTTCATTTCTGGCACGCTGTGTGAAATAATTTGTAAATAAGTAACAAAAGATCCATCTTTTTGGTATTAGGTCAACTTGGGTATGTAAAGAATATTTAAGCATTTTTTAAACATGTTAATTGATTGTATATTGTGTGAAAACAACACAGGTGGATGTTGTGCTTATTGTGTTTAGAGTTTTGAAAATGTGACTACAGATTGGACAAAAGTATGTTAGCGATTGTAAAAAAAAACCTGTTAATAGGTCTATGTTTTCAAATGTTATACAGAACAACGGTTTCTAGAGGATTACAACTGGAAGATAATATTAACTACCGTCACCTTCTTACGTTACTATACAGTCTACGATCATTATACGTACAATTCAATTTGGACTTAAGTTGATGAGCCCCACCACTCAATGTCAATAGTATACACTATACCTTGTAATGGATCATTTCACTCTAACAGAAACTAACCAATTAAACAGAGGAAACAAGTACAATTTTATTGATGACAACACAGTGTCTACAGTGACTACATTGTCTGTACACAGACAAATTACTACAGTCAGTTCAGTTTAACGACATAGTAAGTACTAATTAGTTGACACGATTATAATAGTCTTAAACTAAACAAATCATCTCCTTGATCAAGAGGGAATACGTGTGTTAACTCCCAGGATCAAAAAGAACATGTACACATCTGCATGTTATGGCTAAGACACGAACTTAGATTCCAGTGTCTCAGAAAGGCACATACACTCTCTTTGGTTATCTGACGTAGGCACATGCTATCTTTTTGGTGACCTGACGTTCCCTTTGACCCTTACCCCACATTGGATCAACAGCTTAGGCGTGAACATCCATGAGGATGCCAAAATTAGCCCTTACAACCTCCAAATGTTCTGACTAACAGGATTCTGGATGTGTCCCATCCCCCCCTAATAAGGTGTTAAATACCCCTCTGTTCTCAGAGTGGTTACCACACCCCCGACAAATGTTTGAAGGTCAGCTTCAAGGCGAGGTAGGAACACAAAATCCAGACAATTAAAGTGTATACGTCCATCTTCTTCAAGGGTCTTCAACATTAGTGACTGCATTCCAAAGTATTTAACGGTGGACAATATTAACACTTACCTGAAAAGTTTGTGATTGCTATATTTACCAAATACTGGGGCAACTGATGGTAGCATCTTCGTACTATGCAGGCAAGATGGATAATTCGAGAGAGAATCCCAGCAGCATGCATGGATGCCCCCAACCTGGTTCATTGAACCCGGCAACCCTCAGCCTGTAATGTCCCTTTCACCAATCAATACCCGTGGCAATAGTTTGATACATGTCTTTATTTTTTTATATACATTGTATTGCACTTTTAGTTAACTGAGATGTGTGATGTTGAGTACCCTGCATGAGGCATCCGCAACTTGATTGAGGATGCCATCTCGTCTAGCTCTGCATCAGAATTAGAACTGTAAATCCAATGGACTGATAGGTTATACATTTGCCATAATGCAGGAGATGTCCACTCTCATCCAAATGTTTCTGGCTTAATGTTGTCTTGAGACAGCGATCCTTGGACGTGTGGTTCTGCTCATGGCAGACTCTGATTCCCTCAGACTCGGAATAGATTGTGCAATCTCATTTCCCTCCGTGTTAGCTCAGTCAAAGCATCTACTACTGCTTGAGGAACATTAATCTGACGACAGAGGGCACTTCTGGTGAGAATACGTAGTCAACATCTAAAGGAGCATGATTCAAGTCTTGATCGCATTGCCAATTATGCACGGTGCCAAATGTCTGAGCAAATAGAACAGATTTGAACAAATGAAGGATGAGATGCAAACCAACGTGGGATGAGATGTGTTGAATGGAGTCCAAATTAAATGTGAAGTCAAATAATGAAATAATTTGTTTATTTGTTTGAATTAATAATTTGATTTATTTACTGTAGTTATATTTTTAATGCACAACTTTACGTCTTTACAATTTTCAAATATGAGTCATGTTTCAATGATTACACACAATTATTTTACAATCACAACTTTCAGTTACAAATCTTGTGTTTATGATTACTGGCACTGCTGGCACTAAAATAACTCCATAGGATGCACACGCAAGATTGAGTAGGTGCAACTGTTGACCTGCTTTAGAATTAGTTACTAGTAATGAGTAATGGCTCATTGGTAATTTCTTCATTAAACTTCAATACAGTATATACAAAATAAACTACTTTTTTTGTGAGAGTTGTCTGTTGTGAGGCGGAACCATACATTTACCTTGTGTCGGCTTGGTAGCCTCGCAACAAATGGTCTTACCACGTATCTGTTCACTTTTGCCGCAGCCATGTACTAGCCGGTACTAAGACATTACAGCCAAGCTAGATATTTACCTACCAAATTACCTCAATAACTCATTATGGGATGTACAATCATAACATTAATTTCCATCATCTCGCCTGACCAGGGGTAAGTAGGAACGTATCTTATTTCCAAAAAAGTTTAACTATCCCTTTAAGTTCTAAAATTTGATAGTTGTTTAGACTAGAGGAATGTTAAGTGAACCTTATTTTTGTACTTTGTTGCTCTTTGTTGAAAGAGGGGGGGGTCGCAGAAGGATATTCTTCATCTGAATCAAACTCCACGTTATCATCCTTCAACCATTGGCCACTTGTGTCCTGCAGCCATCCAGCACTGGAAGTAATACATAGTCAATCAACAGAACAGTGAAAGGTTAAGGGTTTTAAAGGTTCAGTAATGACAATGGTTAGTGTGATTAGTGGGGCTGGGTAAAAAAAGAAAAAAAAATAAGTTCACAATTTTCATTTATGCAGATTCAAAATCGACTTAAAAAGCAGAGATCGATCGTCTAAATCAATGACTTTACTCAATGAATGCGTATAGATTTCACTTAAAGCAGATGTAGGTACTTTCTTATAAGAGGTGGTTTTGACTGTAATTGCTTGCTGTAATTATTTTGTTGCAAAGATGACATGCAGAATGCTCGTGGTCACTGCATATTGCTAGCATGATGATCAACGACTATACTCATAAGGGACAAAAACCGATAAAAAATAATTTAAAAATAAAACGTGAACCGATCACTTATGTAGGCCCACTAGACCGCAATACCCAAGACCTGTCGGCACTGGAATGGAATCAATAGGGTAAAAACTGCGGGCGTAGTTAGGGCGCCAAAAATATGACTAATAACAACTAGAAAAGGCATTTCCATGAGCAAATGCAGATGTGATGCGTCCAGTGATTTGGACTGACCGCCTTACCACAACACAAGTGGACTGCGCATCTTAAAACGTGTCTTAAGGCTCTAGTATACTTCAAGCGAAAGCGAAATAGTTCGCTTTCGCCGAGGGTAGGCGAAGAAAAATCAGCAAAGCGATGTCACTTTGGTTGTTCGTTCGCCTGGAACTGCGCAGCCCATTTTCTCTAGCTCGGCGAACGCGGCAAAAGCGAACAGCGGCGAACATCCTATGTGATTGGTCAAAATATATGGTGGGTGGTAGCCTGCGCTGCCGTAAGCTTTGGATGGCTACGTTTGGTTTCCGGGTACAGCATTTGCTGTTCATTTTGGTCACAGCGGCACTTATTTTGAAAAGTTTGTGATTTTATGATAAACTATGAACACTTTTGAGACCAGCTTAAAATATGCTTAAAATATATGAGCAGCTTAAAATATGAACACTTTTAAAACTCGTAACCACTCGGAATGTTTTGTTGCGATCCGTAACGCTTGGTTCCCCCTGCTGTATTGGGGTGTAAGCTACCGCAAACTCAGATCAGTAGCGAACAAGTATACCATCACAGCCTCGGCGAACAAGCGAAAGAGAACCAAGCGAACGGGACAACTTCGCTGTCGCTTGAAGTATACTGGAGGCTTTAGGCTTCTTCTGCATTTTTTAGGTAAAGAACTACTAGCGTATTAGTAGGCTATAAAAAAACACACCAATTGCTGACTGATCATTAGTTTTGTGATAAAGACTCATTCGACCGAATATATTATTTTTTATTTATTTATTGACACCTTCACTTCATAAAGGTTTACCAAGCCCATAAACTAATAAATTAAACCTATGCCAATTTTGGTTGATTATCAATCTCCAAATGAATCCATTCTTTTGTTTTGTTTGTTTGTAACATTAATTTTGAACATTAGAAGCATAGTTACAAAAAAATAAAAATAAAACGACAAACAAAATAATGTTCAAAAATAGTGGGAAGAAGTAAAAAAAAAAAACCTTCTTAAATCCCACCCCCTTTGCTCTAAACAATTATTTCTGCTTCCTTCCTGCTCACTTTGATGCAACAAAATCATCATAATAAACAATATTGTACAATATAAACAATATTAATGCACTTATAATACAAAACATTATGTATAAATTACTTTTCTGTTACATACAGTACTTATATTCCTTTGAAAATATATGCTTTATATTTAAGTTTGAACTCTTTATTTGTTGGGCTCTGTTTTATTTCATCACTCATACCATTCCATAATCGTACCCCACAGAATGAAATGCATAATTGTTTCCCTCTGGTGCGAGTTTTATTACTTGAAAATTTGTACTGTCCTCTTAGGGGATACCCCCCCCCTCTCTATTCCTAAACAAACTTTGTATATTATTTGGCAACAAGTTATTATTTGCTCTGTACATAATTTGTGCAGTTAAATATTTACAATGTCTGTACGTTTTAATACTTCTGACAGAAGAAATAGTGGGTGAGTATGATCACGATAACCGACTTTGTGTATTACACGTATAGCCCTTTTCTGGAGGACAATGAGTGGTTTTATTGAAGTGATGTAGTTATTGCCCCAGATCTCGGCACAGTAACTAAAGTATGGTAAGATTATAGAACAGTATAACATATGGAGCGATTTATAATTCAGTACTTGTTTTGCTTTGTTTAAAATTGAAATACTTCTAGATATTTTATTTTGACTATGTTTAATATGTGGTTTCCAACTTAATTTATCATCTATTATAACTCCCAAAAATTTGTTTTCATGAACCAATTCAATTTAGACTCCATCAATTTGTAAATAAATCTGTTCTTTTTTATAATTTTGCTTTTTATAATTCTGCTTTCAATGCATGACAATAGTCAACTCTTAGCGGAGAATGTACTGTCAGATGGCGTTCCCTTGGCGAGTTTTATGTAGCCTAGAACGCTGTATTCTATGATCGGCAAATTTCATCACTGTCTATATATTTTTTAAATGGGGAAAAAGGACCTATGTTTGTTGCGTCTTTATTGACACAACCAACTACTGTTATTTCTGTCAATAAATATTATAATATATTATAAGAGACTTGCAGGACAGCTTAAAGAAGGAGGAGGGCCGAGAACCTACGAAAAAACCGAAAGAAGAAAGAACGAGCAAGGAGTCAATTCTACAAAGACCCCTTCAAGTTTACCAAGTCCCTTGTTCAACAAAGCAAAAGACGGAACGCTTGAAACAACCAAACAGGAACTGGAGTCCCACCTAAAAGAAACTCACACAGATGAGAAAATGCATGAGGAACCCACAGTTCCCGTAGATATTCTACCAATTGAGGACCCAGTAGAGCAAATGAACACCAGCCTTCCAAAACGGAAAGAGGTGGAAAATGCAGTCAGACGTGCAAGAGCATTATAGGTGCCAGGACCTAACGGAGTACCTTATAGACTGTATAAAATGCACCTGATGTCCTATGTTTCCTTTGGAAACTACTGAAGCTAGCATGGGAAAAACAAATCATTCCCAGATCGTGGCGTCGAGCCAGAGGAGTACTGATTTGATGCAATAGAGCGTAGGCGCTTAACAGTTAATGCCCTGCCCATTGGAGTAGAGGGCGACATGCACCACATTCACTTTGTCAGGGAGGGAGTTCTGGGAAGGAAGAGTTATAGGGCAAAACGAAGCTCAGGGCAGCATGTGATTGGAAAATGCTTGCTGATTGCTGCTCGCCTACAACTGAGAGTCCCATCAGAGATTGCAACAACCAACTTAAGACCAGACTTATTACTCTGGTCCAACACACAGCAAATTGTTTATTTTATAGAGCTAACAGTCCCGTGGGAAGAAGCAATAGACGAGGCATATGAAAGAAAGAAACTAAATAAGTTTATATTTAGTGTTGCATTGCGTTGCCGTGGTACAATGCCTTTGTCATCTTTTTAAAATTCTTGGTTGACTACACAGCGTTGACAGTCAATGCGGCATGCGTTGTGGTTTGAATTCACTATTCTAAGCAGTTGTTTCAACAACACTTATTTCTTGATTTGCTACATAGCTAGTGAACATGAAACACTATGCAAATGTTGTTCATTACAGCAGGAGAGGGAAAGCGTTTATCCATGGGCATGGCTAGGTGCTAATGCTAACTAGAAACTAGCTAACTCGGTATGGAATAATTAGCGATATGGTATGGTATATCATTCGACGTATCACATAATAATAACTATAAAATGCATTTCCCTGAGCAAATGCGATGTGCTGCGTCGCTGTTATTGGACTGACTGCCTTAGCGTGCAGAACCTGACCCTGCAGCACAAGTGGACTGCGGTCCAGATCCTGTTTGTTGACTGGGGGTGCTTATTGCTGCTAGATTGGCAGTGCCGCTATATCATAATTTAATGGTGAACACACCATGATTAAGTACTACCGTTTGGTTAATTTTGTTGGCTTTCACCAACAATGTGTTCCACATAACCCTGCCTTAGTTCTAGCTCGAATACTTTGGTTGGGTCCTACTCTACCATACACACTTAAAAGGTGAGGTAGTCATTCATGAGTACAGTGTTCATAGTCACGGCGCCGGTCCGCGACGAGGTAACTGCCGGTCCGCAGAGCACAAGTAAAAATAGGTTTAGAGTCTCTAAAAAAAGTGACATTAACGAGCACCGCGCTTAAGCAAAAGTTGAACTATTTACATAGGGAATGAATGGAGAGGAGGCACTGGAAGTTGAGAAAACTCGTGAAGGCGGCAATCTCTCCTCTAAGGGCCAATTCCAATCCCTTAAAGTTGCCGACTTCTCCTCGACACTCACCACTTCTCCTCGATGTGAACGAGCGCCCCGCCATATTGAGTGTCACTCCAATCGCTTATAAGTGAAGAGCGAGTGGCTACATCTAACCTTCTATGCCTCCTCCAGCGAAGGGCGCATCAAAGCTGACTTTTAACAAAATCTGTCCCAGAATCCTTTGCGATGAATGACGAACACAGGTTGAAAAGTTCTTCACCATTTCAAATTAACCGTTTCCGTTCTCTCCATTACTATAAATTAGCTAGAACTGATTTATTTTATAACTATTTAACTTAGGTAGCTTTATGCTAAAATATAGCGTAGCAAATAGTTTATATTCAAAAGTTAACAAAATATAACTTACATGTTCATTTAGAGCAAGCACACAACGAAAACGTCTTCTTCTCATAATCTTCCCATGGGTTATTCGGAGTAATTGAAGAAAGTAAAAGCCACACGCTACTGCTGTAAAACTTTCCATTGTTATTGGTTTCTTCTTGCTGGTGAAGGACGAGTCGGTTCCAATTTGAAAAGTTAAGTCCCACCTCACCTCCCTGCCTCTCCATCAAGTGTCCACTCGATGATGACGAATAAAACGTCACAAAAGTGGACACTCGCAGAGGAACCTTCATGAAGTACCCTTCTTTAACATCGATTGGAGTCGACCCTAAATACTGTGTGTGCACTACGATTGTGATTGCTAGCCAGTTTAGGCAGCCACGCAGGAGTGAGGGGGAGAGCAAGTTTCCATGGTTACATGGACGCCATTTCTGTAAGCGCTGCTTTAAAAGTTTCGCGCACTTCGAACATTCCACCTACCATTCGCTTCTAAAAGTCTTAATTACAAATAAACCATTTCCACCCTTTTACATCTACCACCCAGATATGTTACTGTTGTTGGTCTTTATTTTGTGACTGCAGATGGCTGTATGTGGCCGTTTTATAATAACAATGAATACTTAAGTCAGCACTGTCAACAGCAAACGACTGCACAGCAGCGAGACAGTCACAGAAGTGAACTGCGCATGACAGTCATTGTGCCCAACTTGTCTCTGAAAACACACTTCGAGTGGCATTGTCACCATGTGTTCCTCATTTCAATCAATTAGTTGCAAGAAAGCAGGCGCACCCATCTCATTACAAATTCAAATTAAAAAAGCGCGGGATGGAATGTGTCATTAACGTAAAAATAAATAAATATATTTATTAGTTTAAACATGTGTTGAACAGTTTTAAGTTGGGGCAGTGTTGCACCGTTAGCAGTTCATTTAGCCCCCCAAAAAAGGAGAAAACAAAACAAAAGAAAAAAACATGTGTTGGGAGTGTTCATAAGAATCAGTTTATATTTTATTTGGTGTTGGTATTGTTGGCAGAAATGTTATGTTCAGCCAAATCAATTCTGTTGAAGCTTTCAATTAAATTTTATTTTGTTTATATAGCGCAATATCATCACAAAGTAATATCTCTTTTCATATGGAGCAGGTCTAAATGGCCTGTAATCATAAATCACACAAATAATAATTAAGACTAATAATTAATAGACAAATAATAATATGCAGGATATCTATCACCCCTACTGGGGCGTGGAGAGTGGTGTTGGGGGTGCTTGGGGGGGGGGGGGGGGGGGGGGGGGTCGTAGTTGTGGTGGGTCGTGTAAACCCAAACTCTGACTTTACTGGGCCCCAGGACAAAGAAGTTTGAGAATGGCTGACATGATGGACCTTTTAGTAAAAAAGTAGACCTTTTATTGTCTCGCTGAACTGTAAAGGAAAATCATCTGAAACTTAGGTACACGGACCCTACTATAACAAGTGTTCCATTTAACTACATTATAAGTAACGTTGGTCAAGTTTAACTAAATGTCTACACAGTTTACCGATCTCATGTTCCATAACCAATCCAAAACGCAAATTCTTTAATTAAGTTGTGGTTATGACAGGTTTGCTTTGCTAATTAGCATGAAGAAAATAGAACTATGAAACCTTGGCTGTTAATCATCGGCAAAATGGTAACTTTCGCAACGTTATAGACAAGGAGCCTATGGCCCTGTCAGTATTGTTGTACAAGTGGAATTTGGAATAACAAGTGTGCTAACTAACGTTAGACTCCATGGAAGTAACGTTAACTCCATATCCAAAGTGAGCTGGTTAGCGTTCACTAAATCAAAACAAAACATGTTTTTAACAGTGGCGCTTATCATTCAGCAGCGACGCTGCACTGCCAAGGGAAACACTGTTGAAATGCAAGCTGGCTTATCCATAATACTGACTCTTTTCAATAGATCCTTTGTGAAAACAAACAAAACACACAACAAACGAACTGGCCTAAGTTTACTTTAAACAAACTAAATTAGAAACGGACCTATCGATATACTGTACACAATACAGCTATAACATATGGTAAATGAACAAGGTTAGCTAACGCTAGCGTTTTAGCTGTAGCCTTACGTTTCTCCCCTTAGCCCTGTTACACAATAAAAACATTTTATTTGAGAGTAGGACACTTACAATTACAGCTGTTAGAGTAGTGAATCCAGTCCTGATGAGTAAGCCACTTACAATTCCTGCTGTTATTAATAAGTACAATGCCTGTGTGCATATAGCGTAGTAGGCTAAGTGAACTGTCCCGTTCCCAGTATGACTAATGTGCGCACTGCGCAGCGATAAGCTGAGCTGGTGAATTGTTTTCCCCACGGGGGGCGTGGTCTTCTCCTACCAATTAATTTCAATAGGGGCAAAAACCGATAAAAAATTATCAAAAATGTAACTCATGAACCGATCGCTTAGCTGTATGTAAGCCCACTGGACTGCCATACCGAAGCCCTTTCGGCACTGGAATGGAATCGATTGGGTCAAAACGGGGGGTGTAGTTAGGGCGCCAAAAATAGGCCTAATAATAATATGACTTTAGGATAACAAGATGTGAGGCGTCATCACTGACGCGTCACATAACTAGCTAACACAGGAATTGGATTGGTTTTAATTATGAAAAGCTATGTAGGTACATACTGTGGGCTAAAACGCACAAGAAGCCTAATTCTCCTTTACTATAATTCATTAGGGCAACATGTTTACAATCAGGCCCCAGGACCCTTGCAACTTTGTCTCACTGGCTGGCTACTCAATTTGCTTGTGGTAAATGCTGGTACAGGGCACCTTTTTTTATATATCAAATTTGTTTTAAAGTGATAATTGTAAATAACATAAAAAATATAATTATTAGGACTCCTAAAATACGTTGCTTGTAAAAAGAGTTTGCTTAAGCCAGTTTAGGACTGTGTTCGACATTGCCTACTATGCATACCTAACGTACTACATTTGACCAAACATACTGTAAGTATGCAGTATATCAACGGTACATAGTATGTGAAATTTCAGTATGGAGAAAGTTACCGGATGACACTCAAATTCGGGGAATTTGTACCCGAGAGAGGTTACTAGATGATTCTTCACGCCCCAAAATGCAATTCTGCAACTTCCTTCTAGCTTTGACAGAATTATAAAAATGCAGGGTTTTGGTCACATGTTCCAGTTGAGTATACTAACAGTATAATGCAATCTAAGTAAAAAAAAGTAGTATTCTAGATCTCGGTTTAAGTAGTCAGAGTACAGTAGGTACTCATTGAGTAGTAGATAGTATTTAGTATACAAATGCACGTGATGAGGATCGTACCACCTCCGCCTCGTTTTGAGCCAGGAAAAACCCTAATTTAGGGAATTGTAACTGCTGTTTAATTTGTTTGCTACTTTGAAAACAGTATACGTCTTTGACCCTAATACAAAAAAGTTGCCTATAGTGGCTTTAACGTTATAGATATTTAGGCACTTCGTGCTCACTGACTCCGTCAATTTGTATGCCATATGGCGGACGTCCATTCATTCCAATTTGAAGTTCAGCCATCGTTTGCATTACATTCTGTGTCTGGCATGCGTTGGATATTTCCAACTTTTGTATTGTTTTCCATGCAGTGAAATTATACGGAAGTTGATAATTGAAGACAACTGAAGACAAAAATTGTTTGTTGTTTTCACTAATGTGTTATGGTCGACTTCGGGAGAATCGCGAGAGGGGGGAGATACAATAATTATGTGTAGGATAATTAGCTTTTTTTTCTGTCTACTATTCCTTTTCAATATTATGAATGTCACGTGTGGATTCTGCTATTCTGCAGTTTGTTTTATATGTTTAAGCAATATAGTGAACTGTATTTAAGTAATATAGTTAACTATTACAGAGAAAGCAGTCTCCTATTGAATAGGGGATTATGTAAATGGAGGGCAGAGTAGGAATACATACTAGGTTTAATGTTTGATTCCAAAGCACTGATGTATCAGCAGTGCTGTAGTGGTGCCTGGAGAAGTGGGTATACTCTAATTCCCCCCAAGTGTACTGTGTTACAAATTCAGATAAAAGTGACTGAATGTACTCTGTTGTCTTACACATGGTCAGACCAACCTAAAGTGATAATTTACAATTGTTAATCACTTTCTTATAACAACTGTTTGGGCCAGTACTTGACGTCTGCTATGCTTTCAGAATTAAGGAATACAGAGTGGGACCTCCCCTCTGAGAATCGCCACTGTAACGTGGTGGAGGGGTTTCAGTGTCCCTGTGACCCTGGGAGCTGTGTTGTCGGGGGCAGTAGCCCCTGGTAGGGTCTCCCATGGCAAATTGGTCCCAGGGGAGGGTCCAGACTAAGCGCGATTCAAAAAACACCCCAATGAAGCGGAACCAACGGTACTGTGGCACCTTGCCCGGAAGAGGGAAACTGGAGCCAAACCCGGGGGGGATGCTCGTCGGTGAGCGCCTGGTGGCCGGGCCTTGACCCATGGGGCCCGGTCGGGCACAGCCCGAAGAAACAACATGGAGCCGCCGCCCTGTGGGCCCACCACCTGCAGGGACAGACATTGGGGTCGGGTGCAATGTCAATCGGGTGGCAGGCATAGGCGGGGACCTAGGCGTGCTGACCCCTGGCATTGTTGACTGGTCCTAGGGACGTGGAATGTAACCTCTGGTGGGAAAGGAACCGGAGCTAGTGCGGGAGGTGGAGCAGTACCAACTAGACATAGTTGGGCTCACCTCGACGCATAGCTCTGGTTCTGGAACACAAGTCGTGGAGAGGGGCTGGAGACTTTTCTTTTCCGGAGTCGCCCAGGGTGAGAGGCAGGTGTGGGGATTCTTACGAGTCCCCGGCTGGGCGCCGCTGTACTGGAGTTTTCCGCGGTGAACGAGAGGGTCGCCTCTTTGCAACTGCGAGTTGTTGTTTGTGCTTATGCACCAAATGGCAGTTCGGAGTATCCGGCTTTCTTGGATCTCTAGTGATTCTATAGTTCTGCTGGGGGACTTCAACGCCCATGTGGGTGATGATGGAGAAACCTGGAGAGGGGTGATTGGGAGGAATGGCCTGCCCAATCTGAACCAGAGTGGTGCTTTGTTGTTGAACTTCTGTGCTAGGCATGGATTGTCCATAACGAACACCATGTTAGAGCATAGGGAGGTTCATAAGTGTACCTGGTACCAGAGCACCCTAGGCCGCAGATCGATGATTGACTTTGTGGTCGTATCATCAGACCTGCGGCCGTATGTCTTGGACACTCGGGTAAAGAGAGGAGCTGAGCTGTCAACTGATCACCACCTGGTGGTGAGTTGGATCAGATGGCGGGGGAGGCTGTCGGACAGACCCGGTAAACCCAAACGTGTAGTGAGGGTGAATTGGGAACGTCTGGTTGAGGACCCTGTCCGGGAGACCTTCAAATTGTGGAAGCGGCTGCTACGAGTTGTGGTCAGAAGGTCGTCGGTGCCTGTCGTGGCGGCAACCAAAGAACCCGCTGGTGGACACTAGCGGTGAAGGAAGCCGTCAGACTGAAGAAGGAGGCCTTTCGGGCTTGGTTGGCCCAGGGGTCTCCTGAAGCAGCAGACGGGTACCGGGCGGCCCGAAGGGCTGCAGCTTCGGTAGTCAAAGAAGCAAAAACCCGGGTGTGGGAGGAGTTTGGGGAGGCTATGGAGAAGGACTTTTGTTTGGCCTCAAGGAAGTTCTGGCAAACTGTTAGACGGCTCAGAAAGGGAAAGCAGGGATTGGCCCAGGATCTGTTGAGCAGGGGAGGAGAACTGCTGACCCAGACTGGGGATATCGTCGGGCGGTGGAAGGAGCACTTTGAGGAACTTCTTAACCCCGCCAACACGTCCTCTGTGGAGGAGGCAGAGTTCGAAGACTCGGGGGAAGTCTAAGCAATATCCCTGGCAGAGGTCACTGAGGTAGTTGGGAAGCTCCTCAGCGGCAAGGCGCCGGGTGTGGATGAGATTCGCCCCAAGATGCTGAAGGCTCTGGACATTGTTGGGCTGTCTTGGTTGACAAGCCTCTTCGGTGTCGTGTGGAGGTCGGGGACAGTACCATTGGAATGGCAGACCGGGGTGGTGGTTCCCATTTTTAAAAAGGACCGGAGGGTGTGCTTCAATTATCGGGGTATCACACTTCTCAGCCTACCTGGGAAAGCTTATGCCAGGGTGTTGGAAAGAAGACTCCGACCGATTGTCGAACCTCGGATCCAGGAGGAGCAATGCGGATTCCGTCCTGGTCGTGGAACAGTGGACCAACTCTTTACCCTTGCGGGGCTGTTTGGGGGGGCATGGGAGTTTGCCCATCCAGTCTACATGTGTTTTGTGGACTTGGAGAAGGCCTACGACCGTGTCCCCCGGGGAGTCCTGTGGGGGGTACTGCGGGAGTATGGGGTACTGGGGCCGTTGCTACGAGCCATTCGGTCCCTATATAACCGGAGTGAGAGTTGTGTCTGTATACTCGGCACAAAGTCAAATACGTTTTCAGTGGGTGTTGGACTCCGCCAGGGCTGCCCCTTGTCACCGGTTCTGTTTGTGATTTTCATGGATAGAATCTCAAGGCGTAGCTGGGGGGAAGAGTGTGTCCAGTTTGAGGACCTCAGAATTGCTTCTCTGCTCTTTGCAGATGATGTGGTTCTGTTGGCTTCTTCAGACTGTGACCTTCAGCATGTACTGGAGCGGTTTGCGGCTGAGTGTGAAGCGGTCGGGATGAGAGTCAGCACCTCCAAGTCTGAGGCCATGGTTCTCTGCCGGAAAACGGTGGGGTGCTCTCTCCGAGTTGGGAGTGAGTTGCTGCCCCAAGCGAGGGAGTTCAAGTATCTCGGGTTCTTGTTCACGAGTGAGGGAAAAATGGAGCGTGAGATTGACAGGCGGATTGGTGCAGCATCAGCAGTAATGCGAGCATTGTACCGGACCATCGTGGTGAAGAAGGAGCTGAGCCGGAAGGCGAAACTCGCGATTTACCAGTCGGTCTACGTTCCAAACCTCACCTATGGTCATGAGCTTTGGGTAGTGACCGAAAGAATAAGATCGCGAGTACAAGCGGCTGAAATGTGTTTCCTCCGTAGGGTGGCTGGGCTCAGCCTTAGGGATAGGGTAAAGAGCTCGGTCATCCGGAGGGAGCTCGAAGTACAGCCGCTGCTCCTTCGCGTCGAAAGGAGCCAGATGAGGTGGTACGGGCATCTGATTAGGATGCCTCCTGGGCGCCTTCCGTTGGAGGTTTTCCGGGCATGCCCTACTGGTAGGAGACCCCGGGGTAGACCCAGAACACGCTGGCGAGATTACATATCTCGTCAGGCCTGGGAACGCCTCGGGATCCTCCAGGAGGATCTGGAAAGCGTTGTTGGGGATAGGGACGGCTGGAATACCCTGCTGAGCCTGCTGCCACCGTGACCCGTCCCCGGATAAGCGGCGGAAAATGGATGGATGGATGGAGAGTGGGATCTATAGGAAGTGAACTTTAGCCTTAGAAAAGAAGCAGAAGTTAAAGGCCCATTTGCAAACTACTGGCACACTGGGTGAGACAAGACAACTATTACATAACTGGGTCAACTTTTCATTTTACCTGAAAGCAAGCAAAAAAACTGCACTATAGGCATTTTCATAAATTGTTAGATATAGCTGGATAGCAAGCTCTATAACGGTAGGACACAAGCCTAATGCATGCATATACTAAGGTGAGACAAACATAAGTCAGATGAGGTATTATTAGTTTATTTTCACAAACAATTCTGTGTAAAATTGCACTCTTAAGTGCATTTCATTTAAACAATTCAGATGTTATTTAACTACTTAATAGTTCATTTTACTTATCGGTTACAAGATTGTTTGCCAGTGCACATTTTAATCTCTCTCCTTGGAAGAAACTACCTGTCACATTCTCTTATTATGTGATGCGTCAGTGAGGATGCACACATCTTGTTATCGCAAAGTCATATTCTTATTATTATGTGATTGCGTTGTATGACGCAATCATACACTGTTATCGCTAAGTCTTATTTTTGTACTTATTATTAGCCACATTTTTTCCGCCTTAACTACGATCGCAGTTTTTCGCTTCCACTGCAACGCCAAAATGTCAGTTCGAAAGCCACGGACCGCGCTTGTACACAGCTAATTAATCTTTCCACTAGTTCTTTTTAAATAGCTTTTTTTACAGCTTAATTTGCCCATAGACAATGAATGGGAAGATGGGTTCAGCCCTCTGGTGGACCTTGAATGAAGGACCAAGATGAATCATACCCTTGTGTGTACTGCCATCTAGTGACCACAATAAAATGTTGGTTAACATATACATATGTTTACGAGATGAAGCATTTCAGCACCGGCACTGGCTTAAATTGGAAAGCAAAGTGAACCAAAGTTAGCTAGCCGAGAGTGTGAGTTGCTAGCTGACCGTCTCAAAGGCACCATTTAGCTTATGTCTAGCTTGCTGCAAAACAAAGTTCTTTATTTGTTTGATGTAACTGGTGTAGCAGGATTGAAACGGCCAAATCAAACATGACAAAATATCATTGTCAAAATGAAGATACTGCATGGTTGATAACACGGCTAACAGGCAAGCAGCAGTTTCTTAAAAAAATTATCAAAATGGTAACACGAGTAGCCTATTTACAAGCATTTACTCTGAAAAGTAAATAAGGTATTTTTTTACTGAACTGTCCACCGGTGTGTGCTACTAAATGTTTCTCTGTGCTACTGAAATCTTTAGCTTGCTAGCACCAGTGCTACCACTGACAGAAGTAAGCCCAGGGCTCTACAGTGCCAACAGTTTTGATCGCATGCTACTTAAAATGATTCGGTGCGATTCGAAGAGATATGTAGTGGGTTGGCTGGTATCCCTTAATTTAAACTGAACACTACGAACTAAAACAAAGTTACAAGTCAACGTAACAAGGCACTGCTCCGACTACAGCTTCTATATCGACGAGAAAGTGGTTTTTGGGCCGGTGTTAATAATATTTGCACGCTGCGCATATCCATGCGAATGGTCCCGTCACATAAACCAAATAAAATAAGCCTGTTAATCAGTATCCCTTAAACTTATAAATTAGTTAGCCAACCAACGTTTGCCATGACAACAAGTTGTAAGAGAAGAATATATCTTAGATATCTTTGGTATTTTTTGACAGAACTGTCCACCCGTGTGCTACTAAATGTTTATCTGTGCTACTGAAATCTTTAGCTTACTACCACCGGTGTTACCACCGAAAAAAGTAAGCATACAGCCCTGGTCTGACAGACTATCAACGTACTTTTATCATCTATTGAAGTTTAATTATATTTAAGTGGACGTTAGCTTGCAGAAGTGTGCATAGCTAACTATTACACCCTTAAACGCACCATAAATAATTGCTTGCTGCAAAATAACTCCTTTATTTATTACCGCAGCGCGATTGAAACAGCCAAATCCAACAATCCAAAGCAGTGTCAGAATGAACAGACTGGCAGATACAAGTAGGCTATTTAAACAGGCAGCAGCAGTTTCATTAAGATTATTTAAAATGTATCAATGGTGAGTCAGAATACAAGAAGGTGGTCTGTGGAGTGCCACAAGGATCAGTGTTGGGACCAAAATTGTTTATTTTGTATATTAATGACATTTGTAAAGTTTCAGACCTCTTTAGATTTGTTTTGTTTGCAGATGACACATGTTTTGTTCAGGTGGAAATATTGATCAACTGATTGAACGTTTTGTAGGGGAGGTAGAGAAACTTAAAATATGGTTTGATAGAAATAAATTATCACTTAATTTAAACAAAACGAAATGTATGGTATTTGGGAACCGTTAAGTTAAAGAAGTTAAAATAGTGATGAATGGGATTGAAATTGAAAGGGTTTATGAAATAAAATTCTTAGGTGTGATAGTGGACCACAAGCTCTGTTGGAAACCACATATTTCCTATGTCAAATCCAAATTATCAATGTGTATGGCAATAATGTACAAGGCGAAGAATTTGTTGGCTCACAATGCACTTCACATTTTGTACTGTTCGCTCATACTTCCATACATGATGTATTGTGTGGATGTATGGGGTAACACATACAACACAAATATTAATTCACTAAGTATATTACAGAAAAGGGCAATAAGAATAATTTGTAAAGCAGAATATAATGAACCAACAAATAAATTATTCACAATGGAACGAATCCTTAAGTTTTATGATTTAATACAATTCAGGACAGCACAAATCATGTACAAGGTCAAAAACAACTTATTGCCAAGAAAAATTCAGAGTTTGTTTAAGGAACGCCAAAGTGATCATAATTTAAGAGGGTATTTTATGTTTGAAAATAAACATGTGCGAACTATGCAAAAAAGAATGGCTATTTCATCTCGAGGAGTAAAACGGTGGAACAGCCTGGATAATAGATAAAAAAGTTGCAGTAATCTACAAAGATTTAATTTTTTTTACAAAGAACAACTTTTTGTTAGTTATAGTGCAATAATTACGTAGATGTTATAGGAAGAAATGTACAGTGTATGTAGTATGTATATATGTAAATGGGTGTATAAATGTATGTACATATTGAGGAGTCTGAGTATATACTTGTGCTTATCTATGTGTGGTAGCATTATACGCACGTACTGTATGTGTGTATGTGTAGGTATTTACATGTATAGTATATGGGTCTATTAGAGGTGCTAACGATGAAGAAGTAAAATGATAACTATAATTTGTGTTTAGTTAATGATGTGTGAAGGGGTAGCAATTATAAGTGAAAACTTCAGCTAACCCCTTTTCGGTCTACTTTTGTGTATGTGTTTAAGTGTGTAACATATGCATATATGGACCGAAATAAATACTTTCAAATCAAATCAAATGGTAAAATAATCAGTATTGAACAAGCATTAACACTTAAGACAATAGACTACTGCTGATTTTATATCTGCAGTGCTGTCCACTTGTGATACGATCGCCAGAAGCCTTAAAACGAAGGTTGAGCTAACACGAGAATAGGGGAGACTGGGGACGGTTGCAACACTTTTTGCATTTTTCTGTTACTCAGACTAATTGACATAGACCAGCCAAACTTTTATATATTAAGCTTATATCTGTCTTCTCCTACAATTGACTTACATGTACTACATTGACTACATACAGATGACTACATACGACAGGGGACTAGCACCTTTTGGTTTTGGTTAAATATAAAAGAAAATATCTGAGTTAGATTAATCATGTTTTTACACAAGCAACAAACATCTCTGCTACAAATTAAAAGTTTTTTGTGTTTTGGACTTACCGTTCTTGTACAATTGCAACGAAAAGTGGGGAAGTTAAATGTTACAATTTACCCCATCTGTGTTGCTGGTAAATTGTGATTATGTGATTTGTTTTTGTAACATAATCCCACAAATATGTGGTACAGTTTAATCGGGAAGCATATTTAATAGGATCTATAATTATTAAACAATAGCCTACTTGCATGTTCTGAAATGTATTCTCATAAATAATAAGGCGAACAGTATCCTACATTTAAACTAGTACTGGTTTTGATGCCACTCGGCTGTGGCAGAAGCAAAGCAGCGGGTGTGGGAGGAGTTCGGAGAAACCATGGAGAAGGACTTTCGGCTGGCGCCAAAGCGGTTCTGGAAGACCATCCGACACCTCAGGAGGGGAAAGCAGGGAACCATTCAAGCTGTATACAGTAAGGATGGGACGTTGTTGACCTCAACTGACAAGGTGATTGGGAGGTGGAAGGAGCACTTTGAGGAACTCCTGAACCCGACAAACCCACCCTACATAGTAGAGACAGGGCTGGAGGATGATGGGGGATCAGCATCAATCTCCCTGGCGGAGGTCACTGAGGTAGTCAAACAACTCCACAGTGGCAAAGCCCCAGGGGTTGATGAGATCCGCCCAGAAATGCTGAAGGCTTTGGGTGTTGAGGGACTGTCATGGATGACACGTCTTATCAACATTGCGTGGAGGTCGGGGACAGTACCTAAGGAGTGGCAGACCTGGGTGGTGGTTCCCCTGTTCAAAAAGGGGGACCGGAGAGTGTGTGCCAACTACAGAGGCATCACATTACTCAGCCTCCCCGGGAAAGTATACTCCAGGGTGCTGGAAAGGAGGGTTCGACCGATAGTCGAACCTCGGATTGAGGAGGAACAATGCGGTTTCCGGCCTGGTCGTGGAACAACGGACCAGCTTTTTACCCTCGCGAGGATCTTTGAGGGGGCCTGGGAGTATGCCAATCCGGTCTACACGTGTTTTGTGGATTTGGAGAAGGCGTATGATCGGGTTCCCCGGGAGATACTGTGGGAGGTGCTGCGAGAGTATGGGGTGAGGGGGTCTCTACTCAGAGCCATCCGATCTCTGTACTCCCAAAGCGAGAGCTGTGTCCGGGTCTGCGGCAGTAAGTCGGACTCGTTTCCGGTGAGGGTTGGCCTCCTCCAAGGCTGCGCTTTGTCACCTATCCTGTTTGTGGGATTCATGGACAGGATCTCACGGCGTAGCCGCGGGGGAGGGGGCTGCGGGTTGGTGGGCAGAGGATTGCATCACTGCTTTTTGCAGATGATGTGGTCCTGATGGCATCATCAGTCTGCAACCTGCAGCACTCATTGGATCGGTTCGCAGCCGAGTGTGAAGCGGCTGGGATGAGGATCAGCACCTCCAAATCTGAGGCCATGGTTCTCAGCAGGAAACCGATGGATTGTCTACTCCAGGTAGGGAATGAGTCTTTACCCCAAGTGAAGGAGTTCAAGTATCTTGGGGTCTTGTTCTCGAGTGAGGGTAAAATGGAACGAGAGATGGGCCGGAGAATTGGAGCAGCGGGTGCGGTGTTGCAGTCGCTTTATCGCACCGTTGTGACGAAGAGAGAGCTGAGCCAGAAGGCAAAGCTCTCAATCTACCGGTCTATCTTCGTTCCTACTCTCACCTATGGTCATGAAGGGTGGGTCATGACCGAAAGAACGAGATCGCGGATACAAGCGGCGGAAATGAGTTTCCTCCGGAGGGTGGCTGGCATCTCCCTTAGGGATAGGGTGAGAAGTTCAGCCATTCGTGAGGGACTCTGAGTAGAGCCGCTGCTTCTTTGCGTAGAAAGGAGCCAGTTGAGGTGGTTCGGGCATCTAGTAAGGATGCCACCTGGCCGCCTCCCTAGGGAGGTGTTCCAGGCACGTCCAGCTGGGCGGAGGCCGCGGGGCAGACCTAGGACCAGGTGGAGGGATTATATCTCCACACTGGCCTGGGAACGCCTTGGAATCCCCCAGTCAGAGCTGGTTAATGTGGCCCGGGAAAGGGAAGTTTGGGATGCCCTGCTTGAACTGCTACCTCCGCGACCCGACCCCGGACAAAGCGGATGACGATGATGATGATGATGATGGTTTTGATGACTCAGTCGGACTTGGGCAGATACGAGCGCACGATTTCATTCTCATCACATGTTCGTTGCGTAGAACGGTCAATGAGGGAAATGACCACACTGAAGGTGTCACGCAATTGGGCAGCCAGTATAAGTACATATTAATTTCGGGCGTTTCACTGACTATTTATAGGTAACTATGGCCGTTAAAAGGGTGGGACAAGACGCGCGCTCACGTCCGCCAAATTTAGAATTGATTCTGATTTATAAAGGGAAATTGGCGTGCGCACCGTTAGCAAATCAGATTTTTTTTTGTGCGCACGGCATTTCCGCCTTTGGTTCGTACATAGACTTTTGGTATGGATCCTACTCATTGTTTTATAAATGAGACCCCTGCTCTTTCAATCTATTCTTCCTCTCTCTTGCCTCGTTCTCTATCCAAGTGAGGAAAGTAAACACTGTTGGCTAGTTTACTGAGTTAGCCTGCTAACTTAACTTTTCTCTAGTTAAAAACGGAACTTCAGAGCGTTATTTAGCCCCCGTCCCTACAAGCTAGCATAACAAGCCTTATACCAATGGATTTTTCTGGTTGTTTTACAATGCCTTCGCACTAGCTTAATGGCGCAAGTGGTCGGCAAGCAAAACGAGTCTGTCTGAATTATGGGGAGAGAAAAGGTGGGACGGGGGGGGACATCAACGGGACATTTCCACCTCTGTTCACGTGAACATCATTACTTGATTGGCTGTTTAAATGGACAATTCGCTTTTATTCCCTTGCAATTGGATAAAAAAAACATTCATGATGATTTGTGCCACCTGCACTTTGCTGTGTAATGTCTTATATGGCGTAAACCCCACAGAACACTTGATTTGACACGCGTCAAAGGGTGATTAGAAGTGGGTATACGCAATGCTCACTGAAAAAGAAGTAGGTATACGGCGTATACCTGCTGTTACGTCCCCCATATTGTGGTGTCCGTATAGTTTGTATTGTGTATGTGTTTTGTCTTTTCTTCTTTTTTCTCTCTTCGATATTACCTTCATTCAGATGTTGCCTGCTTTCCGTTGGTTCCCTCCCCCTCATCACACACCAGCCATCCGTTGACAAACCAATAAGTAGCCGATCCGTCTTTTAAACCCTTCTCCTCGGCAGTCTCGTTAGAGCGAGATTAGATTCTGGTTCTGTGTTTGGTTAGTTGTGTTTAGAGCTCGCTCTCATTCGATAAGGTCTGTCTTTTTGGTGTTCTGTCTATTCTGTTTGTTCGTGGGTTAATCCCTGTTCGTCATAATGTTGGTTAATTTGTTAGCATGTGTCGCTAACTAAAGATTCAGTTTGTTTGTATTTCCCCATTCGATCCTTCGTTAGTCCCTCTATAGATACAGCTTTTGTTTGTTCTTTTCCCCCTTTCCCCTTTTTGGATCCTGTAAACTATAGTGTTTATTTTGTTCATTGTCATTTTCCCCGTTTAATCAGTACTGTGTTTTGTTTTGTTATAATTCTGAACCCTGTTTTGCTAGTACGCTGTACTATGCTTTCTTTTCTTTTCTATTTTTGGGGGCTCGTCCGGGATCTAACACCTGAAATCCTGAGCTATGCCTTCCCATGTTGGGGCACTGCACACCACTCTGCCCGGGTTTAACCCCCTTTCCTCACCCATGTCACACTCAAGCCCGAGTGCTAAGGCACGTTTGAGAGTTCGGCTGGCTTGCCTGCAGCTGAAGGCTTAGGTAACAGAGAGAGAAACCGAGTATCGCCATAAGCTGGCCATTAGGAAAATGGAGTTATAGGCAGAGAAGGAAATGCGGATTCTTGAACTGGAAGCGGATTCTTGCAAGTCAGGCTCTATCCGAGACGTGTAGTTCCTTCCTCCTTCGGTGTCGGACATTTTTGATGTGGCCAAAAACACTGCCCTAGTGCCTCCCTTTAGGGAATCGGAGGTGGAGGCCTACTTTCATGTGTTTGAGCGCCTAGCCACCGCCATGAGTTGGTGCCCGAAGCCTACAGGCAAAGGTTTTGTTGCCACCAGAAAACTAGGAACCGCACATTTATGGAGTTCACCCGAGCGAAGGCGACTCTCTTTGATCGCTGGTGTGCGGCCAGCAAGGCCGCTGACTTTGAAACCCTTCGAGAGATTGTGTTATTGGAGGAGTTCAAGTGCAGTTTACCGGAGAGACTGAGTACCTATCTGAGTGAACAGAGGGTGACGTCACTGGCCCAGGCAGCCGTGTTCGCAGATGAGTTTGCCCTCGCACATAAAAAATTTTATGTTTACGACCAGAGTAGAGAGCTCCGTCATCTTCGTCTGCTACACCACCTGCCGCCTACTAGTATTTTTATTGTCATAAGCTGGGCCATTTGATCTCAAAGTGTCCGGTGTTGAAACATTAGCGTTCCCCTCTGGCTAGTCCACCAAAGAGGGTGGGTTTAATGAGCACCGTTTCACGTGGCTTTACGGTGCAGTGCCCTATGATGAGCGACACGGTGTCGCATTTTGAGTCATTCGAACAGCCTACAACTCAGACTGGAGTCGCAGCTCAGAGCTGGCCGGAAGCCTTCCTTGTCTGTGGGAAGCTGGTTGACTCCAGTTCTAAAGCCATACCCGTGTGGTCATTCCCCCGGAGGAAACTGCCGGGCTGTGTTCGGCAGACGTCTCCCGTGCCCCAGAATGTGCAGGTGTTCAGGGTAAGAATCTCCTTATCTGTCACTCTTATAGGCGGTGGGTGGCAAACCCTGGAAAATGCTCTGCCTGCCAAGTATCGAGGCCTTGCTTAAATGGTTCCATCTGCAGTTAAAATCCTCAATTTATTTGAATATGTTATAAGAAACGTTGATACTGTAAATACTACTATTCCAATTTATTGATATCGAATTGGGACCTTTTGAATCGAAATCAAATAGAATCTGGAGATTAGTGCCAATACCCAGCCTTAATACAAAGTATTTGTACTTGTATGTATTAGTATTTGTATCTTGCAGGATGTAAAAAACGATTCAACGTCTGCCTATCATCACTGTAAACCTGCATTAATGATACCTTTTCAGTTTGAGGTGGTGCTCCATCTCTCTTCTCCTTCCAGGTGTTAAATGTTGAAGTTCCTGGCACTTTTCCGTATCACATTTCTCCTTGGTCTTGGCTAGACATAAATAAAAAGGCGTCCTCAAAGGCTTGTGTGTGGAGAATGTGCCAAAGTAAGTCTTACTCTGAAACATGCAATTACTGTATACTAGTGAGTAAAATATTATTCATATTTTTAAATCCCTTTGGTGTCTTACTACATAGTTAATATGCCTTTGCTTACATTTGAGTCCATCCCATAAAAAGCAAACCTGTAAGGGTATATTTATTAAAAAACACACCTTACTTACTTTTTGTTGTGTGGCATTGAGTGGCTGATATTGCCAACATGTCTCTGATCTCTAAAGATGACTGACGATGTTGTTGAGTGCCTAGTAATGTGATTGTGTCTCTGACCTCTACAGATGACTGAGGATGCTGTGAAGACATTGATCTGGTAGTAGCACTATAGTCAGAAATTGTTCTAAAAATACACAACAGAATAAAAAATACATGAAAATATATCAGCCCTTAGTGAAAGACAAATTTGTTGTAAAAATGTCAATACATTAAATGTATCTACCTGCTGTTTCTGTTGCAACTGTAATGAGAGGCAGTTTTGAGTAAGGCATTATGGGTGAGCTTCCTTGTCTGGTTCAGCAGGGGAGCAGAGCTAGGTGGATCCTTACATAGACATAAAATACCACTTTTATACAACCAGTGATAATACAAATGTATGAAAGCATATCATTCTCATTTACCTGTCTGCCATCTTCAGCTTGGACATAGTTTTCATGTCGTCTTTTTGCCATTCCATTCTTCAATTCGGTTTTCTTTCCAAAAAGATATTTCATCCCTATGTGAGAAGTAATTCGTTCTCAATGTTAAATGTACATCGCTATGTCCTTTAATGTTTATAAGAGATTCTGAGAATAAAAAAGCAGGTTTTGCCGTTTAACCTTCAAAGTGTTTTTTTCCTTTTCTATGCACAGTCAACATTTCAACTGTGTCAAAAACTGGACGGTATGAACACACAAGACAGGTATACCTGAAAAAAATTAAGATTTATGGAAAAACGTTCAGAGGTTCCTGTATCATGTCCTTGGGAACAGGTTAGACTGAGGATGACTCTGCTAGCTCTGCTGCATATTAAGGTACAAACATTCATTACCTCCCATTCTTCAGTAAGGTTGCCTCATCATCGGGTATGAAACTGGACAGGAGATCAGTTACACGTCGTTTCTGGAAAATATAATCATCATTTAGTAGCTTTTATCCAATTATAAATATTATGAAGAACCAGAAAATCTAGAAATGCATTTCCACAAGAAAATGCGGATGCGATTGCGTTTCCACCATTAGTGACCAGGCAGCACGATGGCCAGCCCTCTAAAATAACTGCTGCAGTACTACTACGTCCTTGTGTGTTGGTGAACAGCGCTGAACTGAACACAAGTGTAAATCCCCACTCAAAACTCACCCCAGGGCTGGGGACAGTTGCAACATCTGACTTCTTCCATTCATATAAATACTGTGAACTATATGTCATATGTAGTCATCTTTAAATTGTATGGGTAATAGAAGACATGTTTTATATATACAAGTTTGGCTGGTCTATGTCAATTAGTCTCGAGTACCTGAGAGAAATACAAAATATGTTCCAACCGTCCCCAGTCTCCCCTACGTCCTCGTGTTAGCTCAATCTTCATATTAAGGTGTCTGCCGATCTTCTCACAAGTAGTGATGTGCAGTTTGACTCTTTTTAAAGAGTCCACTTGTTCGATTCAGTTCATGTAAATTAATCAAACTATTTCAAACTGAGTTTTTTCCTCCCCACATTTTTTTTTACCACTTGAGCTAAGCGCAAATTACTATTTGTCATTTGTGTGTGCGAATATTGCAAATTTTACACTTAGTTTACGTCTAATAGCCCAGGGGTCTCATTTATAAAACAGTGCGTAGGATCCATATCAAAAGTGTACGTACGGACAAAAGGCGAAAATGGCATACGCCAATTTCCCTCTATAAATCACAATCAACTCTAAATTTGTCCCACCCTTTTCATGCTCATAGTGGCTGCCCAAGTGCATTACACCTTCAGTGTGGTCATTTCCCTGATTGACAGTTCTGCGCAACGAACATGTGATAAGAATGAAACCATGCGTCTGACGCATCACATCTTGTTATCGCAAAGTCATATTATTATTATTATGTGATTGCATCATGCAATCACATACTGTAACCGGAAAGTCATATTATTATTATTATTATTATTATTATTATTATGTGATTGCGTCATGCAATCACATACTGTTACCGGAAAATCATATTATTATTATTATTATTATTCTGTGATGCGTCAGTGATGACGCATCACAGCTTGTAATCGGAAAGTCATATTATCAGGCATATTTTTGGCGCCTTAACTACGACCCAATCGATTCCATTCCAGTGCCCACATGTCTTGGGTATTGCAATCCATTGCGCTTACATACAGCTAAGTGATCAGTTAACGTGTTATATTTTTTATTATTATTTTTAATCGGTTTTTGGCCCCATTGAAATTAATGGGGAGATAGTTTTGACTGGGAGAGAGATTTTACATGCATATACCACCATCTAGCGTTGATGTTATGTAATTGCAAGTTGTTATGTTAGGCTGTACTGACTGTCTTGACTACGTTCGATTATTATGTGATTGCCTCGTAAAGGCCAGTTCAGACCAATGGTGAACGCTCTTAAACTGAGTGGTTCACACCAAAGCAACTAGCACAGACACAAATGAATGTTTCCATAGTAACGGCATAGCCCACTACAGTTAGCTAACGTTAACAAAAATCATGAATACTGCCTTTGACATAAATCTGGCGCTATGCTTCCTAACGTTCTAAAACTGCCCATGGCGATTTGACAAGCCAAGTCTTCTGCGACAACATGCAACGGCTTCAGCCGCCTTGAAACTACTAGTTCAGACTGCTGCAACTTTTGTCTGCGACGTTCTAAAACCGTTTCGTTGTGTCGCGAATCTTTGGTCTGAACTACCCTTAAGACGCAATCATTTACTGTTATCCTTAACTTTTATTATTATTAGCCCCATTTTCGGGCACCTAACTACGGTGAATTTCGCTTCCATTGCAACGCCAAAATGTCAGTTCGAATGCCACGGACTGCGCTTGTACACAGCTAATTAATCTGTCCACTAGTTCTTTTTTAATTGCCTCTTTTACACGCTTAATTTGCCCATAGACACTGAATGGGAAGAGGGTCTGACTTGAGGGGGAGCTGGAATGAAGGACCAAGATGAATCTTACCCTTATGTATACTGTCATAGTGACCGCAATAAAATGTATATGTATATGTTAGGTGCAGGACGAGCCTTACTCAAGGAAGATACACCTGGCGCTACAATCAAGTACTAAAAAGCTTGGCGGAAGCAATAGAGCATAGGCGCTCAACAGTTAATGCCCTGCCAATTGGAGCAGAGGGCGACATGCACCACATTTGCTTGGTCAGGGAGGGAGTTCCGGGGAAGAAGAATAATAGGGCAAAACAAAACTCAGGGCAGCTGAGGAGAGCATGTGATTGGAAAATGCTTGCTAAAGTCGGCCAACAACTGAGAGTCCCATCAGAGATGGCAACAACCAACTTAAGACCAGATTTATTACTCTGGTCCAACACACAGCAAATTGTTTATTTTACAGAGCTAACAGTCCCGTGGGAAGGAGCAATTGACGAGGCATACGAAAGAAAGAAACTCCGCTATAGCGAATTAGCAGCTGAGGCAGAACAGCGAGGTTGGAGAACAATGGTGTGTCCTGTGGAAGTTGGATGCCGTGGATTTGTGGTAATATCCACAACCAAACTACTTAAGGAGTTAGGGATCTGTCGCAAAGAATTGCGCCAGACCATAAAAGCTATATCAGATACAGCAGAAAGAAGTAGCCAGTGGCTGAGGCTGAAAAGGAAGGATCCCATATGGGCACAAAAGTAAAGAACATCATGTTAAAAAAACATAAAAAGTGGTTTAATCTCAGGACAAAGGTATAAAAGGCAAGTCTTTCCTGTAGAGCGTCATTTATCAAGCCTGCAGGAACAGAGTAGGGAAATATTATCTTCTTTTCAGGTGGTAAGTATCCCATAGAGTTGGCAGAAAGTGCCTGCAGGAATAGGTAATAGGGATAGGTATAGGGATATCTTGGTTTAATAAACAACTTTTTTTTTCTTTTTCTTAATATATGGCTGTGCCGACAGCAGATAAAGAGGGGGGTGGCTCTGAGACGTCATTGCTCACCATTAAGCCTTCTGGAGGTGTCCTGGGCTCAAATTAAAGAAACATCTGGGATGGAGGGTGCCCACTTGAAAACCGCAATGACATATCTGCTCTCAAGTCCATTCTAAAATATTGTCTTTTGAAGTGTTCATCTTGGAGTATGGCATAATGGATATTATAACATCCTATCCTGTTAATATTGAAAAAAAAGTCAACATTTTATTGCGGTCACTAGATGGCAGTATACACACGGGTTTGATTAATCTTGGTCCTTCATTAGTGGCGTCAGAAGTGGGATTGCTAACTCATAAATAACAAAAACACCGCGCCTAACAGTTCAGGACAGCTGCATGAATGCGCCTGTGAGTATGTGACGGGGTCACCATATCGCTAATTATTCCAGTTAGCTAGTTTCCAGTTAGCATTAGCACCTAGCCATGGATAGATGCTTCCCCTCTCCTGCTGTAATGAACGACAATTGCATGGTGTTTCATGTTCACTAGCAATGTAGCAAATGAAGAAGTGTTATTGAAATAATAACTGCTTACAATAGTCAATGCAAACCACAAGGCATGCCGCATTGTACAAAGACAACGCAACATAACATATAATTTGGCATTATGGAACATCATACGATAAGCCATGTCAGCTTGCAAGTTTATCAAGACTAGACATACTGTGCGAGCAGTAGCTAAAAAGTATTATTTTCTTATTATTTTTAATCAGTGTTTTGCACCCATGCATTGAAATGAATAAAGAGCGCAGTAGCCTACACGTTCTACATCTGTATGGGAGTAGCGCTCATCGTTCACTCTTGTTAGATATAAACTTATCTGGAACAAGTTATATAATACCTGTTTAAAGTAGCCCTATTGAAGTGTTGGAGAAATACGATGGTGGATCTAGTTATGGATCTAGATCTTGTTTCGGAAATACAGTTAGCTGTTAGGATAAATAGAAGATATTGCATTACATTGTCATAAAATGCATTCTAATAAAATGGATTAGTCCATTCCACATAAACCGTGCCCTCACAATATCGCCCATTTCCCATAAACTACGTTTATTTCTACAATATGCTTCTGGTAATTAATAGTGTGTTCAAATGCACATGAAAGAAGAAAATAATGCAATAAATTTATAATGCCCACGCTATTACAGGAAGAGATTTACACAGCGCTATTTGGCTGACCCTCGATCCACTTCGTTTAAGCTCTACTGTCATTGTGGATAGACTGAGTGATTTTAATACTTATTAAATTCATTTAATACATGTGCAAACATATAGAGCTTAGAGAACAAAAATAAAACTAAAACGAAACGTTAGTAGGCTACATAGTCATCGTATATGTATGTCCGCCATTAAATTATGATGAAGCCGCACTGTCAATCTAGCAGAAGCGGCACCGTAACAACTACAAGAATAGGGGGTGCAAAAACGGGTGTTTTCCGGATAATCCCTATAGGGTTGTGTCCTGCACACCTAACACAGGCTCATAATGGATATATCTATTCTGATTGTAGTTAATAGTGGGTGTTGGTCTCTCCTCAGAAAATTTGTAAGCTATTCAACAGAAAATTCACATTTGCATTGTTATATTTTTTTATGAACATGCTATTTTGTAAAAAGTAATCAGATCAGGAGGACCAGTGTTGACATATAACCCATGAACTGAGTACAAATCGGTATAAAGCATAAAGCCTAAAAGCTTAAAAGCTTACTCATTCGTAATATGCTAGTCGCTCTTCACATGTGTGAGCAGATAATCATGTAGGTCTAGCCTACAGTGCCTTGCAAAAGTATTCACCCCCCTTGGCTTGTTACTTATTTTGTTACATTACAACCTGTAATTTAAATGTTTTTTTAATCTGAATTTTATGTGATGGATCTGCACAAAATAGTCTAAGTTGGTGAAGTGAAATGAGAAAAAAATATATATTAAAAATTATTTTAAAAAATACAAATCTGGAAATTGGCATGTGCATATGTATTCACCCCCTTTGCTATGAAGCCCCTCAAAAGTTCTGGTGCAACCAATTACCTTCAGAAGTAACATAATTAGTGAAATGAAGTCCACCTGTGTGTAATCTAAGTGTCACATGATCTGTCAGTATAAACACACCTTTTCTGAAAGGTCCCAGAGGCTGCAACACCACTAAGCAAGATGCATCACACCATGAAGACCAAGGAGCTCTCCAAACAAGTCAGGGACAAAGTTGTTGAGAAGTACTAGTCAGGGTTGGATTATAAAAAAATATCCAAATCTTTGATGATCCCCCGGAGCACCATCAAATCCATCATCTTCAAATGGAAAGAACATGGTACCACAACAAACCTGCCAAGAGAGGGCCGCACACCAAAACTCACAGACCGGGCAAGGAGGGCAGTAATCAGAGAGGCAGCACAGAGACCAAAGGTAACCCTAAAGGAGCTGCAGAGTTCCACAGCAGAGACTGGTGTATCTGTACATGGGACCACAATAAGCCGTACACTCCATAGAGCTGGGCTTCACGGAAGAGTGGCCAGAAAAAAGCCATTACTTAGTGTTAAAAATAAGGCGGCACGTTTTGAGTTTGCCAAAAGGCATGTGGGCGACTCCCCAAATGTATGGAGAAAGGTGCTCTGGTCAGATGAGACTAAAATTGAACTTTTCGGCCACCAAGGAAAACGCTGTCTGGCGCAAACCCAACACATCCCATCACCCCAAGAACACCATCCCCACAGTGAAACATGGTGGTGGCAGCATCATGCTGTGGGGATGTTTTTCAGCAGCAGGGACTGGGAAACTGATTCGAGTCGAGGGAAAGATGGATGGTGCTAAATACAGGGATATTCTTGAGCAAAACCTGTTTCAGTTTGCCTGTGATTTGAGACTGGGACGGAGGTTCACCTTCCAGCAGGACAATGACCCGAAGCATACTGCTAAAGCGACACTCGAGTGGTTTAAGGGGAAACATTTAAATGTGTTGGAATGGCCTAGTCAAAGCCCAGATCTCAATCCAATTGAGAATCTGTGGTCAGTCTTGAAGATTGCTGTTCACAAGCGGAAACCATCCAACATGAAAGAGCTGGAGCAGTTTTGCCTTGAGGAATGGGCAAAAATCCCAGTGGCAAGATGTGGCAAGCTCATAGAGACTTATCCAAAGCGACTTGCAGCTGTAATTGCCGTAAAAGGTGGCTCTACAAAGTACTGACTTTAGGGGGGCGAATAGTTATGCACGCTGAAGTTTTCTGTTATTTTGTCCTATTTGTTGTTTGCTTCACAATAAAAAAAAAATCACATCTTCAAAGTTGTAGGCATGTTCTGTGGATAAAATGATGCAAACCTTCAAACAATCCGTTCTAATTCCAGGTTGTGAGGCAACAAAACATGAAAAATGCCAAGGGGGGTGAATACTTTTGCAAGGCACTGTATATAGCAAACTTATAAACCTTGGCCCAAAAGGTTATGCAACAAGCAAGCAGCATGGAATGGAGTGCTAAAACAGCATGAAGTGTTAAAACAAAAGAAAAGTGATGGTCAGATTGCTTACGCGAAATGCAAATCATAACACAAGTTCAACATGCCCTCGTTGACTTCCCCTCTGCACTTGCCCTCGGGGAATCCCAGTCGCCATCTTAAGTGTTGTTCCATTAGTCTGAAAATCTGAAGTGAACTTGGTGAGATCGATGGTTAGGTGGCAGCAATGCACGGAAAACGCCAGTTGCTTACCACCGAAGGAGAATATTAATAAATTGAGCAAGGTATCATAAACCCCTAGCAATAATAGCTAGGATAATCATGATACATATCACAAACAGAAACATTTATAAATTTTCATTTATTAGAAACTGACACAGCTAATTGCTGCCGGACACACCCGGTAAACCCAAATGTGTAGTGAGGGTGAATTTGGAACATCTGGCTGAGGCCCCTGTCCATAAGGTCTTTAACTCCCACGTCCGAAAGAACTTCTTGGGCATCCCGGGGGAGGTTGGGAATGTGGAATCCGAGTGAGCCATGTTCAAAACCTCCATTGTGGAAGCGGCTGCCAGGCTGAAGGAGGCCTTTCGGGCTTGGTTGGCCCTGGGGGTCTCCTGAAGCAGCAGACGGGTACCAGGCAGCCCAAAGGGCTGCGGCTTCGGTTGTCACAAAAGCAAAAACCCGGGTGTGGGAGGAGTTCGGATAGGCTATGGAGAAGGACTTTCAGTTGGCCTCAAGGACGTTCTGTCAAACTGTTAGACAGCTCAGGAAGGGAAAGCAGGGCTTAGCCAAGGCTCTGTTAAGCAGGGAAGGGGAACTGCTGACCAATTACATTACATTCATTTAGCAGACGCTTTTATCCAAAGCGACTTACAAAAAATAGTGCCTACAAAAATATAATGGTAAAAACTACAAGTCAGGTAGAGAAAATAAGTGCATCCCTGACCTAATCACCTAGATAAGAGCTAAGCGAGTGCTATATTAAACATCAGGATAATAAACAAAACCTTCACAAACCAACTACAAACAATTTCTGAGTGCAACCAATTACATGGTATATCAAGTAGAAGTGCTGGGTAGATCCAATGTCACATTTAAGAGCCGAAGTGCAGTCGAAACAAGTGAGTCTTCAACTTTCGGCGGAAAGTGAACAAAGATGAGAGATGATGATTGTGGCTCCTCAGGCTCTACTAAAAAGGTTGGTGATGTTGTCCTCACAATTGACGGCTCCGCTATCTACTCCTCTGCCAAGGTCAGAAATCTCGGTGTTGTTTTGGATTCCACCCTCTCCATGGAACCTCATATAAAAGCTGTCACCAAGTCTGCCTTCTTCCATCTGCGAAACATCTCCAGACTCAGACCACTAATAACGGATGCAGTTGCTGAAACATTAATTCACGCTTTTGTCACCGCACGCATGGATTATTGCAATGGTGTCCTATTTGGGGCATCAAATAAGGCCCTGGATAGGCTCTAATATGTACAGAACTCAGCTGCAAGGATTCTAACTGGCTCTAAACCTTGGCAGCATATCACTCCCACTCTTCTGCATCTGCATTGGCTCCCCATCAAATCTCGCATTTCTTTCAACATTTTTACTTCTCACCTATAAATCTCTTCGTGGACTAGCCCCTTCCTAGCTCTCTGACCTCCTCCAACCCTACACGCCTTCTCGTACCCTCCGCTCCTCTGACACTGGTCTCCTCACCACCCGCAAAACCAGACTCAGCTCCATGGGGGACAGAGCGTTCAGTGCTGCTGCTCTGATTCTCTGGAATTCCCTTCCCCCTGTGATTCGAAACGCTTGACTCCATTAAAATATTTAAATCCCACCTCAAAACCCACTTGTTTTCCTTAGCTTACTCCTAGTCTGTTCTGTACTTTTTTATATAAAAAAGTATCTGTCTTATGTCTTATGTTTATTGCATTTCAAATGTTATATTGTACTATTTTTGTATATATTGTTTCTGCTTCTATGCCATTTACGGTGACCTTGGGTGTCTAGAAAGGCACATATAAAATTAAATGTATTATTATTATTATTATAAGGAAGGGTCTGAGCTCCCATGAAAGCAGTAAAGTCATACATCTGTGGGGGTCGCCAATACATTACCCACAAACTTTATTTTAATCACAAATAATGCATTTTTCAATCATGTAATAAGAATTATTTACATTAATTATATAAATAGGCTAAAGGAAACATATTTTCCAAAAGAACGAGTCAATATATTCTCCTGTGAATGATAGTGTGGCAGCACTTCACCACCAAGGCACCATGGTGCGCAGTAGTGGTGAGCAATCTACAGTCACTGGCCACTTTATTTGGTACGCCTTGCTAGTACCGGGTTGGACCCCCTTTTGCCTTCAGAACTGCCTTAATTCTTCGTGGCATTGACTCAACAAGGTGCTGGAAACATTCCTCAGAGATTTTGGTCCATATTGACATGATAGCATCACTCAGTTGCTGCAGATTTGCCGGCTGCACATCCATGATGCGAATCTCTCGTTCCACCACATCCCAAAGGTGCTCTATTGGATTGAGATCTGGTGACTGTGGAGGCCATTTGAGTACAGTGAACTCATTGTCATGTTCAAGAAACCAGTTTGAGATGATTTGAGCTTTGTGACATGGCACGTTATCCTCCTGGAAGTAGCCATCAGAAGATGGGTACACTGTGGTCATAAAGGGATGAACATGGTCAGCAACAATACATTACATTATCATCATCATCATCGTCATCCGCTTGGTCCGGGGTCGGGTCGCGGAGGTAGCAGTTCAAGCAGGGCATCCCAAACTTCCCTTTTCCGGGCCACATTAACCAGCTCTGACTGGGGGATTCCAAGGCGTTCCCAGGCCAGTGTGGAGATATAATCCCTCCACCTGGTCCTAGGCCATCAGGACCACATCATCTGCAAAAAGCAGTGATGCAATCCTCTGCCCACCAACCCGCAGCCCCCCTCCCCCGCGGCTACGCCGTGAGATCCTGTCCATGAATACCACAAACAGGATAGGTGACAAAGCGCAGCCTTGGAGGAGGCCAACCCTCACCGGAAACGAGTCCGACTTACTGCCGCAGACCCGGACACAGCTCTCGCTTTGAGGGGTCGGATGGCTCAGAGACCCCCTCACCCCATACTCTCGCAGCACCTCCCACAGTATCTCCCGGCGATCATGCCTTCTCAAATCCACAAAACACGTGTAGAGAGGCCCCCCTCATCCCGCGAGGGTAAAAAGCTGGTCTGTTGTTCCACGACCAGGCCAGCACCTCCTCATCCGAGGTTCGTATCTCCCGCACCCTGGGAACCCGATCATAGGCTCCCCTTTTTGAACAGGGGAACCACCACCCCGGCACCCCGGTCTGCCACTCCTTAGGTACTGTCCCCGACTTCCACGCAATGTTGATAAGACGTGTCATCCATGACAGTCCCTCAACACCCAAAGCCTTCAGCATTTCTGGGCGGATCTCATCAACCCCTGGGGCTTTGCCACTGTGGAGTTGTTTGACTACCTCAGTGACCTCCGCCAGGGAGATTGACGCTGATCCCCCATCATCCTCCAGCCCTGTCTCTACCATGTAGGGTGGGTTTGTCGGGTTCAGGAGTTCCTCAAAGTGCTCCTTCCACCTCCCAATCACCTTGTCAGTTGAGGTCAACAACGTCCCATCCTTACTGTAAACAGCTTGAATGGTTCCCTGCTTTCCCCTCCTGAGGTGTCGGATGGTCTTCCAGAACCGCTTTGGCGCCAGCCGAAAGTCCTTCTCCATGGTTTCTCCGAACTCCTCCCACACCCGCTGCTTTGCTTCTGCCACGGCCGAGGCTGCAGTCCTTCGGGCCTGTCGGTACCTTGCAACTGCCTCCAGAGTCGCCCGGGACAGCATGTCCCGGAAGGCCTCCTTCTTCAATCGGACGGCTCCCCTGACCACCGGTGTCCACCAGGATGTTCGAGGGTTACCGCCCCTTGAGGCACCTAAGACTTTGAGACCACAACTCTCAGACGCAGCTTTAGCAATGGAGGCTTTGAACATCGCCCACTCCGGTTCAATGCCCCCAGCCTCCACAGGGATGCCAGAGAAGCCCCGCCGGAGGTGTGAGTTGAAGGCCTCCCGGACCGGGGACTCCTCCAGACGTTCCCAGTTCACCCGCACTACACGCTTGGGCTTACCAGGTCTGTCCAGAGGCTTCCCCGCCACCTGACCCAACTCACCACCAGATGGTGATCAGTTGACAGCTCTGCCCCCTCTTCACCCGAGTGTCCAAAACATATGGCCTCAGGTCCGATGATACGATAACAAAATCGATCATCGACCTTCTGCCTAGGGTGCTCTGGTACCAGGTACACTTATGAGCATCCTTATGTTCGAACATGGTGTTCGTTATGGCCATTCCATGACTAGCACAGAAGTCCAATAACAAGCCACCACTTGGGTTCAGATCGGGGAGGCCGTTCCTCCCAATCACGCCTCTCCAGGTGTCTCCATCATTGCCCACATGTGCGTTGAAGTCCCCCAGCAAGACTACAGAGTCCCCCTCAGGAGCCCCATACAAGGCTCCATCCAGGGTCTCCAAAAAGGCCGAATACTCCGAACTGCTGTTCGGTGCATAGGCACAGACAACAGTCAGAGTTTTCCCCCCAATGACCCGCAGGCGTAGGGAGGCGACCCTCTCGTCCACTGGGGTAAATTCCAACATAGAGGCACTTAGCCGGGGACTCGTGAGTATCCCCACACCAGCCTTGCGCCTCTCACCCTGGGGAGCTCCGGAGAAGAATAGAGTCCAACCCCTATCCAGAAGTGAGGTTCCAGAGCCGAGGCTGTGCGTAGAGGTAAGCCCCACCAGATCCAGCTGGTAGCGCTCCACCTCCCGCACAAGCTCCGGCTCCTTCCCTCCCAGAGAGGTGACGTTCCACGTCCCCAAAGCCAGCCTCTGCCACCCGGGTCCGATCCGTCAAACCTCTGCCTTCACTGCCACCTTTCTGGCAGCGCACCCGACCCCCTTGGTTTTTCCCGCGGGTGGTGAGCCCACGGGACGGAGAAGGCGAGACGTTGGTGTTGTCCACGTTGCTTTTTCGGGCTATGCCCGGCCGGGCTCCGTGGCAAGCCCGGCCACCAGGCGCTCGCTGACGGGTCCTCCTCCTGGGCCTGGCTCCAGAAGGGGACCCCGGGCTTCCTCCGGGCCGGGTATCATCCTCTCTTTTAGTTTTTTCCATGAGGGTTTTTGAACCATTCTTAGTCCGGCCCCTCGCCCGAGACCAATTTGCCATGGGAGACCCTACCAGGAACACAAGGTTCCAGACAACACAGCCCCCAGGTTCATAGGGACACACAAACCTCTCCACCACAATAAGGTGATGGTTCCCGGAGAGGTTACATTATATTATATTAAATTAATTTATCAGACGCTTTTATCCAAAGCGACTTACAAAAAATTGTACCTACAAAAAGATAATGGTAAAAACTACAAGTCAGGTAGAGAAAATAAGTGCATCCCTGACCTAATCACCTAGATAAGAGCTAAGCAAGTGCTGTATTAAACATCAGGATATAAAACAGAACCATCACAAACCAACTACAAACAACTTCTGAGTGCAAACAATTACTTAGTATATCAAGTAAAAGTGCTAGGTAGACGTAGCGTCACATTTAAGAGCCGAAGTTCAGTCGAAACAAGTGATTCTTCAAGTTATGGCGGAAAATGTACAAAGATGTTGCAGTCCTAATGTTTGTGGGGAGATCATTCCACCACTGAAGGACAAGGACAGAGAAAAGTCGTAAACGAGGTGCCAGGCTGCCCTTTCCACGGAGTGAGAGGGCGACAAGGCGACATCCAGTGGCAGAGCGCAGTTATTGGGATAGAGTGTAGGGTCTGAACATCGACTGTAGGTAGAAGGGTGCAATTCCAGTCATCGCTCGATAGGCTAGGACCAGTGACAAGTAAAATTTGATGCGTGCTGCTACCGGCAGCCAGTGCAGTGTGTGAAGTAAAGGAGTAGTGTGAGTGAACTTAGGGAGGTTGAAGACCAGACGAGCGCCTGCATTCTGGATGAGCTGAAGGGGTTTGATGGCACTCGCAGCCAACCCAGCCAAGAGAGAGTTGCAGTAGTACAGGCGCGTGATGACAAGGGCCTGGACTATGACTGTAAGGAACCTCTCTTGTAAGGAAGGGCCGTATCTTCCTGATGTTGTAGAGAAGGAATCTGCCGGAGCGTATTACTGCCGCAATGTTAGCTGAGAAGGACAGCTGGTCGTCCAGGGTGCCCCGCAGGTTCTTTGCTGTACTTGAGGAGGAGACCACAGTGTTATCAACGGTGATGGTCTTGGAACGGGCTGGACTTCCCGGGGATGAAAAGAAGTTCTGTTTTGTCAGGGTTGAGCTTCAGGTGGTGAGCTGCCATCCATGCTGAGATATCAGTCAGGCATGCCGATATGCGTTGCACCACCTGGGTATCAGAGGGAGGGAAGGAGAACATTAGTTGAGTGTCGTCCGCGTAGCAGTGATAGGACAGGCCATGTGAATGTATGACCGAGCCCAGTGACTTTGTATAAAGAGAGAAGAGAGGGCCCAGGACTGAGCCCTGTGGGACCCCAGTTGAGATGCTGCACGATTTTGAGACCAACCCTCTCCAGGCTACCTGGTACGATCAGCCTGTCAGGTACGATGCAAGCATGGAGAGCGCAGACCCCAAGATGCCCAGGTCTTCAAGGGTAAGAAGGAGTCTCGTGGTTCACGGTGTCAAAAGCAGCAGAGAGGTCCAGGAGAATGAGAACAGAGGAAAGGGAGTGTGCTCCTGCTGTGTGGAGTGCCCCCGTAACTGCAAGAAGGGCCGTCTCCGTTGAGAGGCCCTCCTTGAATCCTGACTGGCGGGCATCTAGGAGATTGTTCTGCTTGAGATAGGAAGAAAGTTGGTTGAGTATCGCTCGTTCGAGGGTTTTGGACAGGTAGGGGAGAAGAGAAACAGGCCTGTAGTTGTTAACATCAGATGGGGTTGAGAGAGGATTTCTTGAGAAGGGGTGTGACTAGCTATTTTGAAGGAAGCTGGGAAATGCCTGTTGACCTGGCATGTGTTAAAGCGGTGGGTGAGGAACGGGAGGAGGTCCTCAGTGATAGATTGTAGAATGTTAGTAGGGATAGGGTCAAGTGGACAGGTGGTAGGTCGTTTAGAGGAGCAAAGTTTCATCAGGGGTGAGGGGCATGAAGGAAGATAGGCTAGTTGCAGGTTTGGAGCAGGAAGTTAAGGTGGGTGGAGGGGGGAAGGAAGAGCGTATATCATTGACTTTTTTCTCAAAGAAAATAACAAAGTCCTCTTGTTGAAGGGAGGATGGTGTGGTAGGGGTTGGTGGGTTGAGGAGTGAGAAGGTGGCCAACAGTTTTCTGGGGTTAGAGGCCTACTCTGAGAATTTGGATTGGTAGAAAGAGGCTTTAGCAGCCGAGACAGAAGATGAGAATTTAGTGAGGGGAGATTGAAAGATAGTTAGGTGCTGATGGTTAGAGGATTTCTTCTATAGTCTCTCTGCAGCTTTGTCCGGGCGTTCCAAGGCGTTCCCAGGCCAGTGTGGAGATATACTCCCTCCACCTGGTCCTAGGTCTGCCCCGCAGCCTCCGCCCAGCTGGACTTGCCTGGAACACCCCCCTAGGGAGGCAGCCAGGTGGCATCCTTACTAGATGCCCGAACCACCTCAACTGTTTCCTTTCTACGCAAAGAAGCAGCGGCTCTACTCCGAGTCCCTCACGAATGGCTGAACTTCTCACCCTATCCCTAAGGGAGATGCCAGCCACCCTCCGGAGGAAACTCATTTCCGCCGCTTGTATCCGCGATCTTGTTCTTTCGGTCATGACCCACCCTTCATGACCATAGGTGAGAGTAGGAACGAAGATAGACCGGTAGATTGAGAGCTTTGCCTTCTGGCTCAGCTCTCTCTTCGTCACAACGGTGCGATAAAGCGACTGCAACACCGCACCCGCTGCTCCAATTCTCCGGCCCATCTCTCGTTCCATTTTCCCCTCACTCGAGAACAAGACCCCGAGATACTTGAACTCCTTCACTTGGGGTAAAGACTCATTCCCTACTTGGAGTAGACAATCCATCGGTTTCCTGCTGAGAACCATGGCCTCAGATTTGGAGGTGCTGATCCTCATCCCAGCCGCTTCACACTCGGCTGCGAACCGATCCAATGAGTGCTGCAGGTCGCAGACCGATGATGCCATCAGGACCACATCATCTGCAAAAAGCAGTGATGCAATCCTCTGCCCACCAACCCGCAGCCCCCCTCCCCCGCGGCTACGCCGTGAGATCCTGTCCATGAATACCACAAACAGGATAGGTGACAAAGCGCAGCCTTGGAGGTTTTCTATCTAAGAGAAACATATAGTAAATCATAACACAACAACTTTCAAAACACTAACATTTGTTTGCATTACAAAAACTTTTTTTACTTTTCATGTTTCAGTTCTACCTGAATACAGTAGACAGTATGAATTGCAAGGTTTATTTTATAATTCAGTTTCCTTTTACTGTGAACCACTTCGCATGTTTGAGTGTTGAATGTATGCATTTTTGGCACATAGCCCTACTATCTAACAGTGAATGATTCATCTGTACTTAATAGAATTTAGGCCTACAGTCAAAACAAATTTGACAGATTTGCGACTGTAAAACATTAGCAACATGAAATTGCTGCAAGTGAGCAATAAAAAGGTTCTTTAGAACAAAAATACACATACATGTACAATCCACACATGTATTTGCATTCAGACTGGTGGTCTACAGTTACTGTGAGACAACGCAATAATGCTAGAAGAATTGTGAATTACTTATCTGTAACGTAGTTGTTAAAAACCCTTGATAATGGAAGCCACGGTTGGCTGTCTGATATTGCAGTAGGCCGGACTCTTTCATAGCCTCTCTCAGTGATATACCAAGGTTTACTGTATTACTGTATTACATGGTCCATGCTGGTGGCTCTTACAGTATTACATCAGCTCTTACTATCCACTGACACCACCACACATTCTTACTCCTCTCCCCTACATCTCCTTTTCCAACTTATCCTCAGCCTGGTCCAGCTACTCCTCTTCCTGGTCATCTCCCTCATCCCACTATTCCTCTCCCTTGTCCAGACATTATTTTTCCATCACCTCTCCTTTGTGTTGTTTTGTATCCACATTGAACAAAATATATCCAAAACGACCCCCTTTTACTGTGTATGTCCATGTCTTTGAAATAACATCAGTTACCTGGCTATGTATTTGATTGACATTTGGACTCAGATGTGGTTGGTTTACTTTACACAACTTACAGTAAATCAGCTATTTTCCAATGTTTCAATGATATGTTCATTCCAAAATGCTTATCAGATGTTTCAATATAGCTTTTGAGCTGCTGTTGTTGCAGAAGTACAGGATTTATACTGTATTTAAGGTTTTGAACATTGTGCTTTCATTTCTGGCACGCTGTGTGATATCATTTGTAAATAAAACAAGAAAGATTCATCACTTTGGTATTGGGTAAACTTGTATGTAAAGAATATTTAAGCATTTTAGAAACATATTAATTGATTGTATATTGTGTGAAAACAACATGGATTATGTTAATGTCCACAGAAACAGTCCACAAAGATGGATGTTGTGCTTGTGTTTTGAGTTTTGAAAATGTGACTACAGATTGGACAAAAGTATGTTAGCGATTGTAAAAAAAACTTTTAATGGCGGAAACACGAGCAATCGGTCAAAACATCTAGCGAAAGTGCATAACATATACAACCCCGATTCCCAAAAAGTTGGGACGCTAAAAACAGAATGCAGTGATTTGCAAATACTTTTGACCTATATTCAATTAAATACATTATAAAGACAAGATATGTTTTACATTATCAGCTTCTTAAAGTTTTGAAAATAAATACTTATTCAGAATTTTATGCCAGCAACACGTTTCAAAGTTGGGACAAGGCAACCAAATACTGGGGAAATTGTGAAATGCTTAAAAAACACCTGTTAACAGATATATAGGTTAATTGGTAACAGGATAATATCATGGTTGGGTATAAGGGCATCCTCGAAAGAGTCAGTCGTACGTGCAAGCATGGGGTGAGGTTCATCACTTTGTGAAGAACTGCGTGGGCAAATAATCTCACAGTTTAAGAACGTTTCTCAACGCGTAATTGCAAGGAATTTGGGGATTTCAGCATCTACAATCCATAATATCATTAAACGATTCAGAGAATCTGGAGAGATCTCTGTGCCTGCGGGGCACCAAAACAGTGTTTTCACTACATGGCGAAACTACCCGGCCTCCGCTCTGACTGGCTCTGGTTGAGGGTGTGTCAAACATTATTCAAATGTGTGACTTAGTGACGTAGATAAATTACGTAATAAAACGCTGGACTACAAACGAGGTGTTTCAGGCAGTTGAGGAGCAGTGTTTCCTGTGAGAGAGAGTAGCTCCCTTTGGCGTGGACTATGGGGTTTGTAACTTTTCAGACCTTTTACATGCACAAAACACTATATAACATACTAAAGGAAAGGGGAAAACCCAAAAAGCATAATAGGGCCCCTTTATCTATCGCAAATTCTTAATGTGATCTGAGCATGGCTGCGGGCCGTTTTGAATCAGGTTGCGGGCGCATATGGCCCTCGGCCGCCTTTTGCCCAGGTCTGCCTTACGGGGACTAACCAATCAGTAAACATATATATTTAAAATACGTGTCATGTACTTTACTTGAATCGTTACTAACTTTAATCAAAGAGTTTCATCGTGGCCTTTCAACTCTGACTAGACCAAGGTCACTTGAAAAGATTCAGCAAAAAAAACAGTACACGTTTTTCGAAGGCAAAAAAGATCTGCTCCCTCAAAGTTTTCCGTGCCTTGCTGCCTTCAGCTTCACTTCGTCAGGACAGCGGTAAAACAGACGTCATTCTCTACTATAGCTTGCTAGCAAGTTTGTTTAGATTTCAGTCGCGTTGATTGAAATCCATAAAGCGAGACATATTTTACTGTATTATGTCTCGTTATGTCAGTCAGTTTGGCTACTATTACATAGGCCTATAACACATAGAATTTTAACTTTAGCTATGCTGATTGATTGTAAATGTAAGTGATGCTCATCGGTAACATTATCTGTACCAAGATAAAAGGCAACCTAGTAGTTGCATTCTTGAGCGGGGTAATTTTAAGTACGCCTATCAAGGCAATTAAGAACATATTAATGATCCTAGCGGATTTTAAAAACTTTTCATGTTTAAAATACTTCTGCTAATGAAGAACTATGCGTCAGAGTTTGAGGTATCATCAATTGCCGTGAGAAAATCTGGACCTTTCCTTTCAAATTTGGTTTTCCTGTATGTCCACCGAAGTGTTAGTTTCCTTAAAGATTGCGTTGAGTGGCATGTCCAGTATTTGTGACCACGGATGCGTGCATGAAAAATCAGTGCATCAAAAAAAACTATTTATTAGTCAGATGGCTTATTGTCTTGTTTAGGTTTGCAGATGTAGAATAGTATCCTCCCTATGGCAGGAGTGAAACAGCTAACTATTAGGTTGCAACAATAAGGTGTTGTGAGAATAACCTTGAGGCCTGTGCTGATTGTCGTGTGGGAGAGCATGCTTGGCCGTTATCTAGAGAAGAGAACACTCCGACCATTGAAACTGAATAACAGGACATACAGGGGGGGGTTGAGACACAACATCGGGCTCACGAGATATGGCTGGGGGCGGCCAGAGTACAAGAGAGGGAGAGAAAGGGAAATAGTGTTAGAATCTATTCTGCAGCGGCCGCTCTGATACATTCCCAGATATTTACCATTAGGGTTTCATATCTGCAAAATAAGGTAATTATTCAGCTTCTGTGTGTGTTTACTAATATATCATAGCATTAGACAAATGTTGATTAATTATTGGTAATTAACATGATAAAGTAATCATTGTTTTTATATCCCATTTTGTGTCTGAGTGATCTTCCTTGCCATTAACGAATTCGGAAAGGTTACCGGCGGAGAACCACCCTTCTCCATTGCGGCTAAAAACCTTAACACAGAGCACCGCAGAAATGAGCAAACCGGCTACTCGTAGACTGCTAAAAATACAAGATCAATACAATACAAGATCATCGTCATTATAAATTAAATATAGGCCTATAATATAGGAGTTTGTTGGGTAGAGAGTGGTGCACGAATGGGCGAGAACTGTGGGGGAGGCAAGGAAAACGATATTGTTTCAACGAGAGAATATGCCTGTTAATTGCAGCTTTATAGGCTAAATAAACAGATTATGTACAAATAATCTTGAGCAATGATCTTGCAATGGATCTATATTTTACCGCGATAGTTCTGCCTGAAATGTATTTTCGACACGGTGATTATCTGGCACTGATTATGCTGTACAAATGCAATTGCAAGCAGTAGGCTATCTGTCGTTTGGAGCCTTAATTTTTGTTTAGGACCACGTCCTGAAAAAGTTAAGATGATGACACGTTCGCGGTTTTCAGAGTACAGGTTTTAATATTGTAGCCTTAATTAAGGTAAACCACCATACAACTGTAAAGGCAGTGAGTTTTTCAAAGTATTTGTAGCTACATATCCATTATTTGTTCCACGATAAAGAAGTAAACTAATGTCAAAGTTGCCCATAGTAAGGTTTGAGCTTTTTGAAGACTGCGCTGGCTACAAGGAAGTATCAACTCGGTAAAATTAAAAACCTTTTTTCGACACTAAAACTGTCACTTTTAAAAAAAACGTAAAATTTATGACTTTCTTTTTTATTAGTAAACGTTTAGTTAGTAGCACAAATTCGGAGCATGCTCTGTTTAATCACTTGATTTAAAAAAAACAACTGAAAACGTTCAGTTCAAGGTAGGCCTACACGTCAACCTGTTTTATTGTCATTCAGACTGCTGCTTGGACAATATTTCTATACTCAGAAATATGTAACGTACCTTCTGTAAATCCTCTTGAATTTCACTATTGGCTTCTCTTTTAAACGACATAATTTTTAATCACTTATTTGTTTCTTCAGGAATGTGGTTAAAATTAGTTATACAGGTTGATTCATAAATCAACAGCTTACAAAATCAGACATCGAATTCTTCTTTTGCTTCATCTTCTTCTTTAATATCGGATCGCAACCATCATGAAATTGTGCATACCGCCACCTACTGTACCGGAGTGTGTAACATTTATAGCGGCGTCTCAAGTGTAGTTCCACTTCCCTTCATTCACTTACCCTCAGCCCTTGGTATGACGTAAGAGACGTCGCGCGGAGGCCACTTGGAGAACAGAAGGAAAGTGGTCGGGGATTTAAATGGAACCAACCTGCCCTTGCACACTTTCAGCCTAAACTGTCACTGATCGACCGCCAGTTATGGGCTTGGCGCTATACTACTTTTTACAAATCATCGGAAATACCTGCATACTCGTTTAAATGAGGCTTGTGCAATCAGCTGTGTCAGTTTCAAATAAATAGAAATTCATATGTTTTTCTGTTTGTGATGTGCATCATGATTATCCTAACTTTTATTGCTAGGGGTTTATGATATCTGCCTCTATTTATAAATATTCTCCCTTCGGTGGTGAGCAACTGGGGTTTTACGTGCACTACTGCCACCTACCCATTGATGTATTCTCTTGCACCAAATGCTTAAAAGCAATGCATCACCGCTGCGTGATTGTGGTCACGTTTGTCTTCGTTGTAGCTATTACGGTTGTCCTGCCTAATAATATGCGTGCACGGCTGATTGTGTTGCGCGCACAGCTGTAATTTGCGCTCGCAGACTATGCAAAAATTGTGTCTGCCCCTAGGAATGCTGCTTAGCGTCATCAGAAATAAAAGCAATGCACGTACCTTTGGGTTGACGTGACCTGCCATTACACTTGTTACAAAGCCGATTCATTCTATAGCTACGCAGGACAAACGCGTTTTCAGTTGTTTTTTTTTTCAAATCAAATGATTAAACTGAGAATGCTCCGAATTTGTGTCACTTACTAAACGTTTATTAATAAAAACAAATTCATAAATTTTCAGTTGATCTAAAAGTGACAGTTTTAGTGTCGAAAAAAGGTTTTTAATTTTACCAAGTTGATACTTCGGTGTAGCCAAGCGGTGTCTTCAAAAAGCTCAAACCTCCTATTACCAACTTTGACATTAGTTTACTTCTTTGTCTGGGAAAAATAATGTATGTTGCTACAGATACTTCAAAAAACTCACTGCCTTTACAGTTACATGGTCGTTTACCTAAATTAAGGCTAAAATATTAACATGTATGCTGAAAACCGCGAACGTGTCAAACAACTTAGCTTTTTTAAGACGCGGCCCTAGGCAACAAAAATTCTACGGCTCCGAAGGACAGATGGGCAAGGCACTGCTTGCAATTGCGTTTGTACATGCATAATCAGTGCCAGATAATCACCGCATCGAAAACATATTTCAAAACATCTCAGTAAAATGTAGGTCCCATTGCAAGGTCATTGCTCAGTATTATTTGTACATATCTGCTTATTTAGCCTATAAAGCGGGAATAAACAGGCATATTCTCTCGTTGAAATACTATCGCTTTCCCTGCCTCCCCCCACAGTTCTCGCCCAATCGATCTTGCAAAAGTCAAAGCTCTCTGCCCAACAAACTTCTATAATTTATAATGACGATGATCTGGATGTTTTAGCTGTGTAATTCCACACGACTTTTGGATGTAGGCTAGCTGATCTGCTCATTTCTGGAGTCTGCTCTGCAAACTTAAACAAGACAATAAATTTACCAATAAATAGGCTACATCTTGTTTTCTTAACGCACTGATTTTTCATGCATGCTTAAATAACATCTGTGGTCACAAATAGTGCATGCATGCCACTCGCAATCTTTAAAGAAATCAAGGCTTCGGTAGACATAACAAACAGAACATGAAAGGAAAAGTCCAACTTTTCTCATGACAATTGGTAGGATCTCTTATCATGCACATTAAGTTCTTTATTAGCAGAAGAATTTTAAATTAAACTTTTTCAAATCCGCTAGGTAGGCCTACATTAATATAGTCTTAACAAATTAATTACCTTGATACTTAAAATGACCTCGCAACATGAATGTAACAACTAGCTTGGCACATATAATTCACATTCACAATGCATCACTTGCATTCACAACCAATCGACAGCTAAAGTTTAAATTTAATGTGTTAGGCAATAGGCCTATGCAATCGTAGCCAAACTGACTGACATAACCATACATAGCCTATAACAAAAAATGTCTCGTTTTATGGATTTCAATCAATGCGACTGAATTTTAAACCAAAACAAACTAGCTAGCAAGCTAGTGTAGTAATGCTGCATGCACAGACGCATCATTTCAAATTCTACTGAAATAATCAACAATTAATATTTTTCCGGACATGCTGTTAGGTCATAACAAAATTCTGAAAAACCAATGAACACATACACTGGGATTATGTCTCTATATTGTTTTCCTGTCACAAACCAAATGAAATTAGTCAGAAAGTGGAGAAAGATATCGCTCCCGCTGTCCGGGCACTTCAAAGCATCAAATGTATCACATGCTTTGAGGGGGCGGATCTCTAATTTCCACGAAGCGATTGATCTGATATTTGGCTCACTCCTCAATGAGACCTCCTATGTCCTGTGAAAAGCTCTCAAGCGACGGATGCATTTTGGGGTAGTAGCAACACAATTACAGTATTTGAAACACATTTTAGGTCATTTATATATGACCGATCGGAGCCGTCGCTCAAGGTCATGTCCCGAGAGGGGTTGTCTTGAAAATGAGTCAAATTTTGACCGTTTAATATTATGGGAAGGGACCGGAAATTTGGCTTAAACGCTAGGGGCGCACTATTTTTGACTGGCCATTTTGATCTAAAAAAGGCGGATTCTAACTAAGTTCAGCGTCTACCACCGCACAATGGTCAGTTTTAAAATGACAACTGACATTATAGCGGTAGAAATATGGAAAGATTGAATATCAGTGGCTTAAGGATATGTGCTTAAACTAAATCATCAATCGTTTGATATTAATTAAAACAGATATTTTGGTATTGAACTGCTTAAAGTTAAGGATTTTTTCGAGTAAGAACAAAACCTACGCTATTTGGAAGCTAACTGTGAATTAGCAAGAGCTGTATAGATATTAACACTTATGTGTTGTGAAACTAAGTTCTACTCTTGAATGACTTTAAAGACTCAGACCAACAAAAACATTATATTTGTGTCGATTCAAATAATTTCAAAATGCTACACAGCGCGATTTTCTACATCTCTGCGTGAATGTGCTGTCGTTGGTTACATTGGAGCTGTTACGGTTGTCTAGCCTACTATAGCTAATGTTCGTTAGTCATATCATGGCAAGTTCAAGTTATGTTATCAAGTTGATTTTGTAATGCTGGGCATGTGTTATTGCTTAGCAAAGGTTTGTTGAGGGAGGTGTCTACTGTAGTGACTAGTTGAACATTTTTGTACCCTGTGTGTGTGTGTGTGTGTGGGGGGGGGGTTGTGCGCGCGTGTGCCCTCTGCCCCTCCATATGTCGTGGTCTCGTGTTAAAGCCGGCACTTAATTGCGTCAAAACCGGTTGAAATGTATTATATGTCCTGCCAGGCCGGCACTTAATAGCGTCAAAACCGGTTAAAATTGATTAATATGTCCTGCCACTCAGGACTGTGTTTTGCAACTATGTTTCCAGATTTACAGATTTTAACCATCACTCCTTGGCGGAGGTCTGAGATACTTAACATCTAGTTAAGTATCTAGTTATCATTATGGATTTCCCATGTTATTTAGGAGTCTGTTCACACTAATATATGCTAACAAAAATAACAAACTTTGTAAGAAAGTGAAAATATGAAACAATAATAGGCTAATTAGGCCGTAATAAATAAAAAAATACAAAATGTTTAGAAAGGCCGTCCCCCAGTGTCTGCTTAGAAACATTCTGGCCCTTGGACAAATGTAGTTGAAGACCCCTGACATACAGTACTGTGCATAAGTTTTAGGCAGGGGATGCTGTTTTAAAGGCGAATGGTGGTCACACCAAATGTTGTTTTGATACAGATTTGCTTCTCCCTCACTTTGTATTTTATGAATTGATAAAAAAATAAACAATTAACATTTATATTTTCATGTGTTTTTTTTCTCTAACTTGAAAGACACCTGCCTAAAACTTTTGCCCAGTACTGTACATTGTCAGAATGTAACATACATGTTAACAGTTGAATTTTTAAACCATTTATTTACATAATAAACATCTAGCTGTTTGTACTCTGTCAAATATGGTCTGAAAATCTACATAGAAGCCTGGAAATTTGAGTTTGGAAAAGTATGGAATTTTGAAATCGAACAAGTATAGAAAATCTGAAAAATAGCCTTATGTGTTTTTTCTTTCCTTTTACTGTTTCTTCTTCACCAAGACAACATGTCTATCTAAGACTAACTAGCCAAACCATTCAGCTTAGAGCAAAGTACAGCTTCAATTCATTTCCACAAGCCAACAACAACATCAACGTCATCACATTGCTTTTGTTTTGCATCTTTCATGTTGTTTTGCATTATGTCATAGGCTACATATTCTTGAGGCTTTATTGGTGTAGGAACCCTTAATCTATATGTATTCTGAATAAAAAAAATAAGGAATCCCATAAAATTGCTTTGACCTTTTTTTAAAAAAAAAAACAGAGCCCATCATCAATAAGGAATCCCATAAAATTGCTTCAAGACTTTTTTTTATAACAGCCCATCATCAATAACCTACATCAGCCACCCATATCTTCTTAACAATAGTGGGTAGGCAGTAGTAATGAGTGACCAGACAGTCATGTGTAAAGGGACCTGTAACAGCCCAATGTAAAGCAATTCAAAAAGTAATACATTATTTATTGTGCATTAAGTATTTGACATCCTCATCCTTGATTTAGTCATGAAACATACCTTACCTTTCTGTTATTGACCCAAGGAAAAAACATTTCATGGACTACCTTTTTGTTGTTTTGCCTTCTGAGAAGGTTAGTTTTCACAGTGTAATTAAACAATGTAGATAAATTCCGCATTTCAGATGGACTGTATAGCTGTCCCTTGCACTTTTGGATTAGTGTAGAGCTCCAACATCCACAGCCCTGCACTACATTACAGTTCTACACAGGTGAATTTTGGTGTGGACAGCAAAGCACTGTCCCACCTTAATGTTTTCTGACCCTCATTCATGTTACCTGTTCATTATGCCTCATTCATGCTTCG
>JAPMUY010007018.1:0-2500 GCA_026901105.3 Galaxias olidus
TCCAGTGTGAGATAGCCCAGGTGTTTCCAGTGTGAGATAGCCCAGGTGTTTCCAGTGTGAGATAGCCCTGGTGTCTCCAGTGTAAGATAGCCCTGGTGTCTCCAGTGTAAGATAGCCCTGGTGTTTCCAGTGTGAGATAGCCCAGGTGTTTCCAGTGTGAGATAGCCCAGGTGTCTCCTGTGTGAGATAGCCCAGGTGTCTCCAGTGTGAGATAGCCCAGGTGTGCCGGTGGTCAGACACACTCCATTCTGCTGTCTCCCAGGACAACCCCAAAACCAAGCAGCGTCTCTCAGACGAACAGCTGCTGATTGGTCCTGCCCCGTGATGGATGGCCCGGCTGACCCACCTTGATCCCGGAGGGAGCAGCAGCCGTAGTCAAAGCACCAGGGGTCAGAGGTCAAGGCTAAGCCAATACAATTACCATGACTCAGCGGACGGCACGACTAAACAGATTACAGACGCATGCCATCCAACAAAAAACAAAATGGCAGCATGCTGGTAATGCTGTCAGCTGTATTGGTTGGTGTGTGTGTTGGTCACATGAGAGAATGCGGGATGTGTTTGCAGCGCGTATGGGACGGCGGTCCAACAGAAGTACCGGTCGTGGTTTCCGTGGCAGCGGGCTGGGTGCCTTGGAAGTGCTGCCGAGAAGGGAGCATGAAGAAGAAGTGAAGGCACACCTATCTGTCCACTCAGCCCCGCAGGCCCAGGGCATCAATTATGGATCAGCCCGATGAATATGCATGAGGACATTTCAGGCAATTTAATTTGAAGCCAACGCCACGATGCACTGATAGGTGTGTGTGTGTCGGGGGGGGGGGGTGTATGTGTGTGTGTGGGGGGGGTAGGGGGGTGGGGGGTTATGTGTGTGTGTGTGTGTGTGTGTGCGAGGGGAGGTGACAGGAGGAGCGAGAAGTTGATTTGGGGAGCTAGTGTGCGTTACAATGGCGGGCACCTGTGCCTTTAAATCAGTGCGTAGCAGGCAGTGGCTGTGAGGCTGTCCCTCAGTTGGTCTGCTAGTGGCTAGGGTTGGTGGCACAAAATGGGTAAAATAACCCCCCCCCCCCCCCCTTTCTTATTTTTGTTCTCTCTCTCTCTCCCTCTCTCTCTCTTTGTATGTCTCCTTTTCCTGTCTCTCCATCTCGTCTCTTCCTCTGTCTCTCCCTCCCTCTGTCTTCTCTTCCTCTGTCTCTCCCTCCCTCTGTCTTCTCTTCCTCTGTCTCTCCCTCCCTCCGTCTTCTCTTCCTCTGTCTCTCCCTCCCTCTGTCTTCTCTGGGTCTGGCCTCCCGTCCTCTCTGGTACTAGACTAAACACCCAGCTACGGCTCTGGATTTCTGACGGGGATTTCAGAGGGAGTCCGGGTTGTTTTCCCTCCTGAGGTGTTGGTCTGTGTCCCTCGCTCCCTCTCTCCCTCTCCTTGTTCTTAGTCACCCGGCCTGTTTACCCTTCGTCTCCTTGTCTGTTGCCATCCGTCTCTCCTCCTCCTCCTCCTCCTCCTCTCCTCTCGTCGTCCTTCCAAGCCTGCTGGAGAGGAGGCATTTTTTGGGTGGTTGCTTGGCGACGGGAACCGTGTGTTTACATCACAGTGAAGTCAGACGGGATGGTTGGGTGTGTGTGTGTGTGTGTGTGTGTGTGTGTGTGTGTGTGTGTGTGTGTGTGTGTGTGTGTGTGTGTGTGTGTGTGTGTGTGTGTGTGTGTGTGTGTCTCCACCCAGCTGTTGGAGTGCTCTGGCCGTGGTCAGATGAACCCCACCACCCCGTGACACATGTGTGAGCGGCCTGCAGGCAGGCAGGCAGGCAGGCAGGCAGGCAAGCAAGCAGGCAGGCAGGCAGGCAGGCAGGCAGGCAGGCAGGCAGGCAGACAGGCAGGCAGGCAGGCAGGCAGGCAGGCAGGCAGGCAGGCAGGCAGGCAGGCAGGCAGGCAGGCAGGCAGGCAGGCAGGCAGGCAGGCAGGTGTGTGTCTGGCCAGCCGTTGGCGGCGGCGCGTGCCGGGGGCTTTGTGCATGTGAGTGCTGGGCTTAGAGGAGGGAAGCTCTGGGTAATTCTCCGGCCTGCTGGCTCCTCCACCGGGACACGCTCCTGGACTTTAGAGGAGATCCCGGTACAGATCCACCGGCTCCACACTCTCTACTTCCTATACCTCCCTCTCCTCTCTTTCTTTCTCTTCTCTCTTTTCTCCTTCACCCTACCCATTCATCCCTCTCTCCATCTGTCTCAGTCCCCCTGGTGACTTGAGTTTCCCCCCCGCTCTGGAACCTCCCGTTTCCGACAGCTGAGCGTACAGATTGGGCATTGTGTGTGTGTGTGTGTGTGTGTGTGTGTGTGTGTGTGTGTGTGTGTGTGTGTGTGTGTGTGTGTGTGTGTGTGGGTGTGTGTGTGTGTGGGTGTGTGTGTCTGTGTCTTTGTGGGTGAGTATCAGTATGTGTGTGTGTGTGTGTCTCTGTAGGTGTGTGTGAGTGTGTGTGTGTGGGTGTGTGTGTGTGTGTGTGTATATGTGTGTG
>JAPMUY010007018.1:10000-52830 GCA_026901105.3 Galaxias olidus
TGCGGCGAGCCCGATGAATAATGCATCCCGTCGGTTTACTAGCACTGTGTTAGCTTAACCAGACGGGGACCTGTGGAGCGCTCTCTCTCTCTCTCTCCCCCTGACTGACTGACCGACTGACCGACTGACAGGCTATCGGTCTCACTGACGGACGCACTGATTGATTGACTGCCTGACCGACGGACTCGCAGCCAGAAAATGTCCCACTACCATTTCCTCAAATGCTGTAAGTAACCACGGCGACTGTCTTTCTCATTCCTCTTGTCTGGATGGCTCTAGAGCGCTCTTCTTAATGAGCTCATGCATGCTCTGCCTCTGTGTGTGTGTGTGTGTGTGTGTGTGTGTGTTGCGAGGGGGTTATGCGCTCGAGTGAGTGTGTGTGTGTGTGTGTGTGTGTGTGTGTGTGTGTGTGTGCGCGTGCGCGTGCGCGTGTGCGTGTGCGTGTGCGCTGCGTGGGGGTTATGTGCGCGAGTGTGTGGGTGTGTGAGCTTGCTGCAGAGTGCTGCTGCTGCTGCTGCTGCTGTGTGAAGTTGACCGGTGAATGCGGCAGGTAGCCAGAGGCTGACCGACAGACAGACAGACAGACAGACAGACAGACAGGCGGACTGACGGACGGATGGACGGATGGATGGATGGACGGATGGAAGGAGAAATGATGGATCGTCCATGTGGACACAGCACCGTTTTAAAGTGGGAGAGATTTTAAATCTGGCCACATTGACTTTTTTATATGAGAGAGCAGAGCAGGGGAGGAATGGGAAACTTCAGAAATGAAGGAGGAAAAAAGGCTGGATGGCGTGGAAGGAATGAGGGACGTATCCGGGGAAAGGATGTGGATACATGGAGGGTTACTAACTAGAAACATTTATCAACCGCCGGATGCTCAGAGATGCTGCAGCGAGAGAGAGAGATGGAGAGAGAGAGGGAGAGGGGAGAGAGATGCAGAGAGAGACAGGGTGAGAGAGAGGGTGAGAAAGAGAGATGGAGAGAGAGAGAGAGGGTGAGAGAGAGAGATGGAGAGAGAAAGGGGGAGAGAAAGTGGGAGAGAGAGAGATGGAGAGAGAGAGGGAGAGGGATGAGAGAGAGAGCGAGATGGAGAGAGGGAGAGGGTGAGAGAGATATGGAGAGAAAGAGGGTGAAAGAGAGACATGGAGAGAGAGAGGGAGAGGGTGTGAGAGACAAAGGCACAGCGAGAGTGAGAGTAAAATACAGAGAGAGAGAGAGAGAGAGAGAGAGAGAGAGAGAGAGAGAGAGAGAGAGAGAGAGAGAGAGAGAGAGAGAGAGAGAGAGAGCAGAGCTGTCCCTGAAGTCACTGAAGGCAAATCAAATGTCATGAAGTGGTGAATTTCCCTGTCCATCTCTTCCTATCGCTCCCTCCGCTTATCCCTCTCCAGTGTGTGTGTGTGGGACCGTTGTCCGCGCGCCGCTGAACAGGCTTTCTCTGTCAAAGCCAACACTAAGCACATGTCTTTGTGTGCTTGCCGAAAAGGACCTATCTGCAACATTTCTGTGAGCGCACGCGGCAGGTGCTTGTGCGCGTGCGTGCGGTGTGTTTTGCCTGTGTGTGTGTGTGTGTGTGTGTGTGTGTGTGTGTGTGTTGTGTGAGTGTGTGTGTGTGTGTGTGTGTGTGTGTGTGTGTGTGTGTGTGTGTGTGTGTGTGTGTGTGTGTGTGTGTGTGTGTGTGTGTGTGTGTGTGTGTGTGTGTGTGTGTGTGTGTGTGTGCCTGTGTTTGTGCGCGTGCGTGCGGTGTATTTTGCCAGAGTGTGAGTGTGTGAGTGTATGTGTGTGAGTGTGTGTGAGTGTGTGTGTGCAGGTTTCTCGTTCCCAGGCTGGTGCAGAGCTGCCAGTGTTATGAAGGAGAACCTGTGTGTTCCAGTTCCTGTGTGGATGTTCCCCAGTCAATCAATAGAGCTGACATCCTGTGTGTGTGTGTGTGGGGGGGGGGGACGGGACCACCGCTCTCTGTGTCTCTACCTCTCTCTCTCTCTCTTTCTCTCTCTCTCTCTCTTTCTCTCTCTCGACCTCTCTCTCTCTCTGTGTCTTAACCTCCCTCTACCTCTCTCACTCTCTCTCTCTCTCTTTCTGTCTCTCCTTCTCTTCCTGTTCTCTTTCTCTCTCTCCATTGTCTCTCTCTCTCTCTCCCTATCTTTCTCTTCCCCTCATCGCTCTCTCCTGCTCTATCTTCCTGCTCTTTCACTCTCCCGCTCTCTATAACTTCCTCCTCCTCTTCTCTCTCTCCCTTTCTCTCCATATCTTCTTTCTCCCCTCATCGCTCGCTTCTGCTCTCTCTATCTTCCTGCTCCTTCTCTCTCTCGCTCCCTTTCTTATCTATCTCCCTCACCCATATACTTTCCTCCTCTCTCTCTCCCTCACTCTCTCTCTATCTTCTGCCTCCTCCTGTTCTCTCTCTCTCTCTCTCTCTCTCTCTAATCCTGTGTCCATCTTTCCTCCTCCTCCTCCTCTTCTCTCTCTCCCATCGATCACTCTCTTATCCCTCCTTTACAAATCCCACTCAGTCCCCAGTTTCTTTCTTTTCTATGTCGTTGGCTCTCCTTCTCTTCATCCGTCTGCGTATCTTACCCTGACGGTGGAACTCTCCCCCAGTTGACAGACCCTTCAGGCAGACCCCAGACCAGCCTCTCCTCAGTCTACATGTGTGACAGCGGGCCGTGCGTGTGTCACTTGGAACATATAACCTGTTTATGGGGACAGACCAGGCTCTCGCTCTGGAGGTTTATGATTTACCAGACTGACATCCGCGGCGGTCGTACAAGACAAACACTGTGTCTGTGTGTGTGTGACTCTGTCTGTGTGTGACCGTTTGTGTGTCTGTGTGTGTGTGTGTGTGACTCTGTCTGTGTGTGTGTCATTGTGTCTCTGTGTATGTGTGTGACCGTTTGTGAGTCTGTGTGTGTGTGTGTGTGTGTGTGTGTCTGTGTGTGTGTGTCATTGTGTCTGTGTGTGCACGTGTGCTACCGTTTGTGTTTCTGTGTGCATCTGTGTGTGTTTTGCTGTGTCTGTGTGTACGTATGTGTGTGTATGTGCGTATGTACGTATGTGTGTGTATGTGCGTATCTGTGCCAGTATACAGTAGCTGTGTGCCTGTCTGTGTGTGGCTGTTGGCCAATGTGTGTGTGAGAGAGAGAGAGAGAGAGAGAGAGACGGGGGAGAGAGCTGCATCTTAAAAGGCAGAGATGAAGTATGGCTGCACAGAGAGGAGAGAACTGGAACCCCTGCAGGTGAATGTGAGACAGCAGAGGATGTTTATACAGGCACTGTTTGAAAGACGGGTGCTGAGGGAGTGATAGAAGAAGAGAGAGAGAGAGAGAGAGAGAGAGAGAGAGAGAGAGAGAGAGAGAGTTCAGCTCAAGTTCAAACCGCAGCACGCTGCAAACACAAACACACACAGACACACACATACATACCCTTACAATATCCCCTGTTGTTGCTTTCAACCAAATGGCCTGTTATTTCCCTGCCTCTCCATATATCTGTCTCTCTCCGTCCGGCCGTCTGTCTCCCCTGGTGTTGATGGTTCCATCCAGTCCCAGTCGGAGTTTGGGTCCGGCCCCCACCGCCCTCAGACCGCTCCATTGTGCCCCTAGCTTGGCCCCGGGCTCTCTCTGTCTTCATCAGGGGCCAAGCTGACACACGTCGTCCCCCTCTGGACGGGCTGCAGAGACCCTGCCCCCCGGCCCCCGGCCCCCGGCCCATCCCTGGGTGCTGTGGTGCTTTGGCGCTGGGTGGCGATGGAGGATGGAGGATGGGGGATGGAGGTCGTGTTGCCCGGTGGACTAACAGGGTCAGAAAGAGCCTAAGCTGCAGGGCACAGCAGGGGGCTTAAGGCTGCTCCGCTCATTTGGCGCTGAACAGCTTAACCCTAGTCTTCAGCGTCCGGGAGGACAAGAGAGGGAGAGAGAGAGGGAGAGAGAGAGAGAGAGAGAGAGAGAGAGAGAGAGAGAGTGTGGTGCAATGTACCTGCCATCTGTACGTTTACAAAACAGTAGAGCGGGGTATGCCTGAGGCGCTTCACCTGGTGTCAACAGCATTCTAATCACCCTGCCTGTCAAGAGCCAAAACAGCAACACACACACACATCACCACCCACTAACAGCCTCAATCACCTCTGTGTGTGTGTGTGTGTGTGTGTGTGTGTTTATGTTTATATGTACGTGTGTGTGTGTGTGTGCGCGTGTGTGTGTGTGTGTGTGTGTGTGTGTTTGCGCAGATGGCTATTGGATGCAAAAGCAGCGGCCATCCGTCACGAGGCAGCCTGGCCGTGCTCCTGTCAGATAAGAGCCCAGCCTGCCGGTCCTGGTTCCCCCCCAGACACAGCACCGCCCCGCGGGTTATCAGGACACCGCTGCACGGGGCGTGCCATGTACTACGCTCCCATGGGCTGTCTCTATGGAAACCACACCACGGCAGGCTCTGTGAAAATGGGAGCGGGAGGAACTCACGGACGCTGCGTACACACTGCGCGCACACACACACACACACACACACACACACACACACACACACACACACACACACACACGCATACGCACACGGACGCACGGTACCGACCCGACGTGACTCGACCGGATCCGTCTGCTGCTGACCTTGCTGAAAAGATAAGAGCGGGAGTGTGGGAAGAGCGAGGGAAATGAATGGAGGGAGATGAAAGAGAAAAAAGAGAGAGAGAGGGAGAGGGAGGGTTGTTGAAACTTCAAAGGTGTCCCGCGGCCTCACGCCCTGCCGTGGCCCTCTGCTCAGTCTGCTGAATCAGTCACACACACCTCCGAAAGCACGGCGTGCGGGGTGCGGGGAGGAGGCGACGAAAACGATTGAACGCGACCCACGTCAGCCCACGGAAGAGATTAGCGACAGAACGAGAGAGAGAGAGAAAGAGAGCGAGAGGAGTGGAAAGGAGTGGAAGAGTCAGAAAGAGGAGAGAAAAAAAAGAGGGTGTCACTAATTTATCTGCAGTGGCAGCCATTTCAAACCTTCCGTTTTCCTCCGCTCTAGGCTCTGAGTGGCCCGAATTACCTCAGTAATCACTGCCTCACACGGCAGTCTCATCAACACACACACACACACACACACACACACACACACACACACACACACACACAGAGAGCGAGAGAGAAAGATATCACGTCTAAACTCCCCAAGTTCCCAAACTGCTGATATCCAACCCTCGTCTCCACCCCTCCGTGAAAAAGTTATTTTCTAAAGCCGACTCTGCTGGTGGCTGCCCGCTCCGTCTGCAGGGGCACCGTCTCCAGCTCGCTGCAGTAACTCCCCACACCGACAGACCATAATGAGCTGGGAGGCTGCCATGGCAATGGGCTCCACGGAGAGGCGGGGAGGAAACGCCGAGTCATGAGAACGGCTCCCGAGTGGGATGCTGTGTGTTCTCTCTCCCCTGCAGGGTCCAACGACACAGCGCTAACGGCCTTTGTTGTGAATACAAACATGCACCCACATGTATACCCACACACACACACACACACACACACACACACACAGTGGCCCCGAGCTGAAGCAGACAGCTGCGGTGTTCTATCATGCGAGCGGTGCCGTAATGCGCGGAGTGTTTGTGTCCGCACGGCCGTTTGTGGAGCTTTGACGTGTTGAAGTGGATCTGTCTCACGGTGTCTCCCTGGAGCGCATGTTCTGTCTCTCACACACACACACACTAACACACCGTCGCACGCGGCCTGCTCATAGTCTGCTGTGACGGCCGTCTCTCCCAATGTGGACGGTCATGGCTAAGGGATATTAACGTTGACGTATCCCTCCTTCCTTCCCCCCCCTCTCTCTCTCTCTCTTTCTCTCTCTCTCTCTCTCTCTCTCCCCCCTGCAGGCTGTTTCCAGCTATGTAACGTGTTCCGTCCCAACATGGAGATCGACCAGTGCCTGCTGGAGTCTCTGCCCATTGGCCAGCGCCAGCGGCTGGTCAGGAGGATGCGCTGCGACCAAATAAGGGCGTACTACGAGCGGGAGAAGAGCCTCCAGCGGCAGCAGGGCGAGGTGAAGGCCTGTGGCCCCCCCGCCGGCCCCCGCACACAGCCACGCGTTCGCTTCAGCCCGGGCGACGCCATGCAAGACGCCATCGTTCGCCATGACGATAAAGAGGGTTAGTGTGTGCGTGTGTGTGTGTGTGTGTGTGTGTGTGTGTGTGTGTGTGTGTGTGTGTGTGTGTGTGTGTGTGTGTTTGGGTGGGTGTGTGTCTGGCTGTGTGTTTGGAAAGAAAGATACCTGTAGGCGTTTGCTGCTTACCTTGATCAATACAAACCTGCAAAAATCACGGTATTTCATCTCTCTCTCTCTCTCTGTCTCTCTCTCTCTCTCTCTCTCTCTCTCTCTCTCTTTCTCTGTCTCTTTCTCTCTCTCTGGGACCTCTTCAATATTTATTGTATTGTCTACCTTAGGCCTGATGGACTTGCTGAGAAGCCACTAGATTTGTATTCACTCATGCCTTGCTCTAAGATGGCAGGATGAAAGCAAGCTCCTGGAAAAACCTACATTACACCCACCCACACACACACACACACACACACACACACACACACACACACACACACACACACACACACACACACACACACACACACACACACACACACACACACACACACACACACACACACACACACACACACACACACACACACACACACACACACAAGCACTACAAAATGTAATGTTAGGAGTGCAAAAAAAATTACGTAGATTGACAGGCAGGCTAATCAGATGAGAAGGGGGCAGTGCAGCCACCATTGCGGAGCAGTGACACTGTGCCTGTGTGTGTGTGTGCGTACTGTATACGTTCAGTGTGTGTGTGTGTGTGTGTGTGCGTGCTGTATACGTTCAGTGTGTGTGTGTGTGTGTGTGTGTGTGTGTGTGTGTGTGTGTTTGAGTGCGTACTGTATACGTTCAGTGTGTGTGGGTGATCCTGATAGATTCTTCATCAGGGATTGGGCCTGTCCCAGTGAGGATCATTTGGGAGCTGCTCCCCGGGGGACTCTGGGTCACATCTGCCCCGGGCTAGAGGCTCGGGGGCCTGGATCATGGGCCAAAGGATCACATGCCTGGATCTCCGGCAGCCTGGCTCTGTGACTTAAGGCTGTGTGACTTAAGGCTGTGTGACTTAGGGCTCTGGGGCCTGGATTCCCCCACAGAGGCTTAGGGGCCCTGCTCTCTGTCTTCTGCCATACCGAGTGGGCACTGGGGACCGACTAGAAAGAGCCCGATTCATCTTACTCTCACTCTTGCTTGCCCCACCCCCCACCTCTCTCTCTCTCTCTCTCTCTCTCTCTCTCTCTCTCTCTCTTTCTCTCTATCTCTCTCTCCAGTCCACTGACAGCCCTCTCTCTCTCTCTCTCTCTCTCTCTCTCTCTCTCTTTCTCTCTCTCTCTCTCTCTCTCTCTCTCTCCTCTCTTTAGACTAAGCACATTCTATGCCCCCCCCCGCCACACTCGTTTGCCAGCCGTTTACCCAGCTGTCCCTGTGTATGCGGAGCCTCCCAGCAGCCAATTGCAGGTCACTATGCTAATCTCCCTCCCTTGGCTGCCAATCAGGTTCAGCCGGGGCCCTAGGGTGCAGCTGGTGAGCCCACGCAACTGCCTGTGTGAAACCTGGGCCCCTTGGCGGCACGTGAAGCAGCCCAGTGAGCCGTCTAATGCTCCGTCGCCCAGACTGGTGCGGCCAGTCTAAGGCAGCTCCGCTGGTCCTCCATGGGGAGAAACGTGAGACAAAGCCTGGCACCAAAGAGAACCCGCTCACGCTCCTCCGGTCATTTTGCTGGCCATTCAAAACGAGGACAGAAGATAGGCTTGAAATCAAGCAGCGTTGAGTTTCTGTTTTGTTTCTGGCGGCACGGCCACGCAAGCGTTCGTGACGTGGTGCGCATGCCAAACGTGCGCGTGCCAAAAGGGCGTCGACGGAAGCGGCGAGGGGCCGGTGTGTGTGTGGGCTCTGTTCACACGGTGTGTCTGTGGGCTCTGTTCACACGGTGTGTGTGTGGGCTCTGTTTACACGGTGTGTGTGTGTGCGTCGCCGTGAGGCCGGTGTGGCTGCCGCGGTGACTCCCCACCACCCCTCTACCCGGCTCTCTGCCTCCATTCATCTGCAACGTGCTCGCCCTCAGGCTGCTCCTCTCCCCGGTGACACGGGGGGAACAGCTCCGGAATTCCATTCCAAAATCCGTAATCATCGGAATGGATGGGGGAATGTGTAAGTATGCCCCGTGTCGTGCGGGCCCAGGGGCTGGGAATCAGGGAGAAGCCTGGTGGTTTGGAAAACTTCTGGGCACAGCTGGTGGTCGTGAGAAACAGCGGTGCATGCAAAGAAGCCAAATCCATGTCCGTTTCCGGCCCAGTGCACCGGTCTCTAGGCTGATGATGATCTAAGCGGGTCCCTCTCCCTCCGTTCTGGACGAAGGGCCCGCTCTGCTAGATGAACAGTTGATTATATTCTATTATTGACAAAAATCGATGTCTCTGTTGTCTGGCTTGGCCCTCACTGTGGTGAACGTCCACGGAGGTACAACAGCCATGGACTCAGAGAAAGGAGAGCGTGCGTGTCCAGAGGGGATCTGTGTACATGGGTCCTGCCACGCTGCTACTGATGTCGTCTGCATGCTTCTTTTTCCTCTCCTCCTGCGTCACCTTCACCTCCCGCTGCCAGTTAATTATTTTCCCATTTTTCAATTTGCTGCATCATTTCCTTTGACTTTCATACAGTAATGGTCACTGAATCGATGGAGATGAGAAAAAAAAATGTTTTGGTTGCTAATTAAAGAAATAGTGTTTGTGTGTGTGTGTGTGTGTGTGTGTGTGTGTGTGTGTGTGTGTGTGTGTGTGTGTGTGTGTGTGTGTGTGTGTGTGTGTGTGTGAACGAATGAGACAGAGTTTGTTTGGGAGGGTTTCTTCCGTGCATAGATTTAGAATAGAAACCCAATCTGCTTAGGAAGCAGGTGACACCAAACACCCACCCACCCACCCACACACACACACACACACACACACACACACTCATTCTCTTATCAGTGATAGCGGGCAGGGAATCAAATAGGGAACAATGAGATGAGAAAAGCAGATAGGAGAGGAGTGAGGAGATGGCAGAGACAGTGTCAAAGGGGCTTCAGAAGTCAGAGGATGGATGAGATCCAGAAAGAAAGCAGAGGAGGAGAGGAGTCAAACAGATGGGCTGGGGTGGGGGGTGGGGGGTGGGGGAGAGAAAACACGGGGAGCCAGAGTCTATCTGTTTCTCCTCATCTGCGTTCCCCTTACGCCCGGTTTGGACGAGCACGCGCCCTGGCGTTTGGCAGGATTGCCTTTCCGAGCTCATCTCTCACGTTGATCGCGGCCCTGGAACAGCGAGGGCGGCTCCCCGTGCGAGACGAGGCGAGGGGAGGCGGGGCGGGGGGGGGACACAAAATCCATTCCCATCACGCCTCCTCCGCCCCGTCTCTTTACAGCCACGATATGGAAACGCCCGTGTCCGAGGTGGGGAGATATGGACCAATGTGTTATTATTATTATTATTATTATTATTATTATTATTCTCCACCAACAGGATGTCAGAGGGGACTGTGGCCGTACGATTGATTTATATTGTCTTGTATGAAAGGTTAGAAGGCACTCTGTCACAGAGATATTCAATATGGATTTTTGGATTCTCCCGTGCGGCTCACAGTGAACTTGATGGATGAGAATAGTGATTGTTCTAGTAGTGTTTGTAAGCAGCATTCTGTATACAATATTGCAATAAAACATAGCTCATATTCTTCAAAATCACGCCTACTGCCCTGATAGAGTGTATGTCTCTTTTTATTTATTTATTTAAAGTGTGTGTGTGTCCATTTTGTAGTGCCTTTGTAAGAAGGATTAATTATTCATCAGTGTGCATTTAGAAGCGTTTGTGTGTATGCGCGTGCGTGTGTGTGTGTGTGTGCGCGCGCGCTCTCATCCCACTGTAGACATCCGTGCATTGAGCCACTGTGTCACTGCTGGGAGGCACAGTCACACCAGGCCCATGGGCTAGAGGACGCCATCTCTGAGGATACGTCGTCATCCTCGCTGCTGGTCTTCCTGCCCCTGCTCTGCTGGCCACCTTCATTGGTGAGTGGGCGTGTGGATTGACCCAGCGGAGTGGCACCGAGCACAGGGCCTGCTCCACTGAACAGCCTCCACACCCCTCAGAGCTTCAACTCTCCCGGTCGACTCTCCACGTACGATGAAGGGGGACGTAGGTTCCATTTAGGAATGTAGTAACAATAGCTTTGGTTTTGGATAGCTGCTCGCTGCTGCTCTGCAGAAAACCTCCCATGCGTTTGGCGGAGCGCGCCTGTTTCCGAGGTAACCGTATCCCCGACGGGGCTGCGCGGCTCGTCAAGACACACCTGTTCTCGCCGCACCTGCTGGGGATCTGCTCCGCACAGCTGTGCTAGTGGAAGGGTTGATTCACCTCCAGCGCCTGTGTCAGGGATTCTCCTCGGACCGACAGCCACAGATCTCTCAGGGCGGGAGCAGGTGATCGTCCCACACACACTCCAAACACACACACACACACACACATGCTTGGCTCCTCTTTCACCCAGGGCGAGAGGGGAAGGGGGGGATACAGAATGTCACACTGCAGCGACAGCAGCGCCAAGTCCCTTGGGGGGGTTTGTGAAACTCAAACTAGACATGTGGAGACGAGCCAGAGAGGGAGAAGAGAGTGCCGGAGATCAGGACAGAAAAAGGTGTCCACGCTAGAGAGCCCCGCGACCAAAGCCCTGTCAAAGGCACTGAGCACTTTGGATGGAGGTGGACCCCACAGCAATTCAGATCTACAGGGACTCCAGGACGGGGAGGGAGGCCATTTTGTGGAACACGCTCAATGCTAATCCTTCAGGCGGCGATTGCTAAGATCTCTGTGCTCATGGTCTATGCTGATGGGGTTTCACGGAGGGTAATTGCACAGATTGAATTCCTTGTGATTTCGCTTAGTTTCATTAAGTGCTTCAGTTTTGGCTAGAACAGAGTTTCAAAGCGATTTAAAAGATGTAATGGAGGTATGAAAGACTTTTGCGAGTTCCACTCCTCAGTGCTGGGCTATTTTCTACTTATTGAGTCATTTAAGATGAAAGCTTAATGTGGATTTTCTCTTTACTTCTATGTGGAATAGGTTTTCTAATTAAGCTGTTACGCCCAGAGGAAGCCTCGGGAGAAATGTTAACGGTGCGAAAAAGCCAACATCCAGTCGACCCAGAAAGTGGCACGTAACCCACTCGTTCCGCCCGACTCCTTTGAGATGTTCATATTCTGACGACGACAAAGAAGCAATTACACCCCAGCCTTTTTGTCCTGGCCCCGGCCCTGTATCTCAGTGTAATCTGAAATGGGCAGAATTTGAAAAGTCAAACTACAGTCAGATTACTGGTCTTTCTTCTAGGGGCCCCGGGGGGGATCCCTGATAAACTCGTAAACGCTCTCATGGTTTTCACAGCCTGGCTTCATGCAACATGTCCTTTGTTCACCACTCAGCGTCCGTAATTGAATTACCGACACAGCAGCAGCATCAAATAAACAGCGCGTTGGCGAAACACACTCTTGCAAAACACATTTGTTTTTTTTTCCAAATCCAGGGAGCCTTCCCGCCGCCGAGCAATCCCATCGCGTGACTCCAGATCGCTTTTGGAGCCGACGTCGCCGTTGTCCTCCAAGGGCAGAGGCACGGACTCTCTGGCTCATTCCAGAAACATGGGGCAGCGGTGCGGGACGGGGGCGGGGGGGGGCCTCTCGCGACCATGAATGTGTGATAAGAAACACCGAGGCAGAGGTTTCATTTTCTGAAGGACGATACTTCATTCGACACAAACGGGGCACCGGAGCAGGGACAAAGAAATTGGAAATTGTACAAAGGAATAGAACTTGCTTCTGAAAAACATGTATGAGGCATTTTATGAGTTAGCTGGAGATGGGGAACATGCAGTACATTGGGTAAAACGTCCACTGGGTTCTTACTTTGGAAATGACATTGAAGCAAAGTGCCTTTTTTTTAATCCAGTACCTCTCTCTTTCTGTCACAGAGCGTATGTGTGTGTGTGTGTGTGTGTGTGTGTGTGTGTGTGTGTGTGTGCACGTGTGTGGGTGAGTGTGTATGTGCCTGCACGTGTGTGTGTGTGTGTGTGTGTGTATGTGTGCCTGCACGTGTGTCTTTACATATTTAATCCCAAATGCTCCTTGGTCCTGTGTGCCTACTCCTTTAAAGGTCTCCTTAGATTAATAAATGCGATTTTATTAAGAGAAATCTAAAATATTACGTGCATAAAATGGCGCACAGCAGGAGTGATGTCTTCATAAGGCTCCTGGTGCTTTTGAAGTGTCTAACTGTAATCTCCCTGGCACACTAGAGCATTCTCTCCCCATCCCACGGAGCCTGAATTACGTGGAGGTGTCGATGAAGACAAAAGCAGTAACCACAGTCTCTCTCAGCTAATGGCGTCTGTGTCCTGTAGAGCAATCCAGGCTGTGCTGTAGCCTGTCACTGAACTCTAGGGAGCGGCAGGTCATTCCGTGTTCTGGCTGCAGGTGGTTTTAGTTAGGGGGAAGGCAGGGAGCGGATGAGAGGAAGAGTACAGTATGATGTCATGGTTTGATGAGACGGGAGAGCAGGAGGATATGAGGAGCTGGGTGTGTGTACACGAACGACATGCTCCATTCCACCCTTACAGACCTCACATTAATATCTCCACTACTCTCCTCTCTCGTTCTCTCTCTCTCTATCTCTCTCGTTCTCTCCCTCTCCCTCTGGCTCGCTCGCTCACTCCATACCATCTCCCACCTACCGGCTCTCGTGGTGGTTGCCACGGCAACTCCACGTGACGTCTCCGACAGCTGTTTTCTCGGTCTCTCCCCCCCAAAAAACGACACCCGGGCCGTGCCTCTCTCTCTCTCTCGCCCACTCTCCCTCCAGCGGAAGAGCGCAGATGGACGCGCGCACCGGAACACAATTGCGGGGGGCAAACGACCTTAATTGTCACGCGGCAGCGTCGTTATTGCGCCACTGACACCGTAGTGCTCGGGCAGAGCCGGGCTGTGAGCCGGCGGGCCTGTCAGTCAGCCGCGGGGACATTCCCAGGCCGGCGCACGCGACACTGGCCAGTGTTGGAACTGGAGGCTTCACGGCGGAGTCCCCTAGCAGGATGTGTAGGACAGCGTTGACACGGAGGCTGAGCAGTGGCCGAGGGACCAATGGCGGAGCTCGACGGTGAGACGGGCTGGCGGTTGGGTCCAATGGTGTGACGGAACACTTCTTGGTGACGCCGCTGGCTCCAGTCAAACCCAGTGGGACGGTCCCCGTGTCCTACTGTGTGTCTTAGAGACAGCTTCCTTTCGTCGAAACAAATTAGACCGTGTGGTTCTAGTTGTCTTAGAAATACTAGGGAGATACATTTGAGTTGTGAGGGAAGGAAACAGGCTGGTAATGAGAACTCCACCATACTCACAGCCAGGACCAGCAGTGCCTCACGTACCGTATTCACTGTTCCCCTGGCAGTGGAAGCCGGCTCTTTTTTTTCCAGCTCTTAGAGAGATATAGAAAGAGAATAAGGGAAGGGAGAAGACAGACAGTCTGGGTGATGGATTTCAAGGAGGACCAGGGGGTCCCTCATCGACCATTCAAGCCCCATTAACCAATTAGACCACCGAGAGATACAATTAGAGCTGCTTTATCAAAATGGATGGTGGTCTGTGTGTTTTGCGTGTGTTTGTGTGTGTTTGTGTGTGTGTGTGTGTGAGTGTGTGAGTGTGTGAGTGTGTGTTTGTGTGTGTGTGTGTGTGTGTGTGCATGTGCCTATAGGGACAAGCACAGACAGGCTGACAAATGACCTACAGGGACAAGCCTGGTTAATTATATGACGAAGTAGCAGAATGGTGGTCCTAATGATTGGAAATGTGTCCACACTGTCTTGCTCATCTTGTCCGCCCTACACAGCTGCCGTGTGTGTGTGTGTGTGTGTGTGTGTGTGTGTGTGTGTGTGTGTGTGTGACAGTTTGGATAAGGACCACTTAAGTCGAAGGACCCTGCAGGGGTCATCCCATGGGTTCACAAGTTGGAATTATCACCCTTATAATTATCCTGCCTGTTACCCTTACAGCCACTGGCTCTGACTGTGTGTGTGTGTGTGTGTGTGTGTGTGCGTCTGTCTGTCCAGAGGCTTGCGTGACAGTAGCGTGTGCTCCACTGACATAAGGTCACCTCGCGTTCACTCACAATCCATCCCACCGCGCAGCCCCGACCGCTCTCCCCTTCCTCCTCCTCCTCTTCCTCCTCTCTCCCCTGTCCATCTCGCTCTGTTTCTCCTGCCATCCCACACAACCCGTTGCAGCCCCCCCCACCCCCCCTTCCCTGCGTTCTCCCTCCTGTCCTTCCTCCTCCACGTCTTAGCGATGGCGTTTGGTGGTGTGATGTGTGTGTTCTGGGAAGACGCTGTTGGAATGGTCTCTGGCTGGTGAGGGGGGAGGGAGGGGGTTGTTGGACGTGTTTGTGAAGCGGTTCAACACCCTGTCTGTTGTCGCGTGTGTGAGTGAGTGAGTTAGCCGGGTGTATAATGGATAGGGTTTCCTCCAGCGGATCTGTGTCACACTGTGTGTGTGTGTGTGTGTGTGTGTGTGTGTGTGTGTGTGTGTGTGTGTTTGGGTCTGTAAGTGTGTGTGTGTCAGTGGGCTTTGACTCGGTCGACCTGATTCAACATGATGTGATGTGAGAGAAGTGTGTGTAACCACAGGGTTTCAGACCTGATGCTCTAGAGCACTCTCTCTCTCTCTCTCTCTCTCTCTCACTCGACTGTCTCTGTAACACACACACACATACACACTAGCCCTGATGCACACTGACTGCTCAAAGGCCCTCAGAGGGTTTTTTGCACCAGATAACTTGGATGTGAGGGTGTGTGTGAGTGGTATTGCTCTCTGAGACGTGATATCGCTCCATCCTCCATTGCTGACCCCTGGTCCTGAGGCGTGAGAGGTGACCCCTCTCTGTCTGTCCCATACTGTTGCAGTGCTGCGTCTCCTCAAGGAGGGAGCCGACCCCAACACCACCCTCTCCTCCGGAGGATCTCTGCTGCATCTGGTGAGACTCTCACACACACACACACACACACACACACACACACACACACACACACACACACACACACACACACACACACACACACACACACACACACACACACACACACACACACAGGCTCCTGAATCTCTGCTGGATATGCCATTTAAATGAAAACATCACGTTGATTATCATCACATGCTGCCAGTTGATGGCTCTCATTCCTTGGTGTAATTCTGTTTGGTCGACACGTGGCTCCGTGACAGTGTGATTGCCTGACTTAGGCCATCCATGTCAGTCACTGGTGCCCGCTCAACCGGAGGCCGTAGCAACCAGAGACTAGAGTCGGCACGCGTCAATCAGCCTGACAGCTCTCCTTCCATCCCACAGTGCGCGCGCCACGACAACGTGTTCGCGGCGGAGGCGCTGCTGGAGCGGGGGCTGGGGGCGGACCTGCCGGACGAGGACCTGTGGACGGCGCTGCACGTGGCGTGTGTGTGCGACCACGGCGACGTGCTGCTGCTGCTGCTGCTGGTGAGGGGCGCACGCACACACACCCACACACACACAAACACACACACCCCCCCGCACTCACACACACACATGCGTGTGCACACGCACACACAAAACCATGAGCAGCCTGATATCAAAGTGAGAGGGTGCTGTAGAGACCGTGCTGGCTTCCTCTGATGAAGAGGAGGGGGTTAGAGGGGGTGTTCTCCAGATGAGGTGGCCAGGGCTAGGAGGCTCTCGTCCAGCTGTAGGAGAGGGGGTAGAGGGGGTGTTCTCCAGATGAGGTGGCCAGGGCTAGGAGGCTCTCGTCCAGCTGTAGGGGAGGAGGCTAGACCCCCGTCCTGGATCTGTTGATGAGACCCACGGAGGCCTGGCTCCAGAATGGGGCTGCTGATTGGCCACAGCCTACCCGGACACACACACACACACACACACACACACACACACACACACAGGAGGGACGGAGACCAGTCTCATCCACTGCCAACGAAAGAGGAAGAGGCAGTGTGTGTGTGTGTGTGTGTCATATCTCTGTTCCGTCCCCTCCTCCTCCTCCTCCTCTCTTTCCTCCGCTGATTTCCCTGAAGCGGCGGACCGTGAACACGACTCAGAGAGTGGAGCAGTGTGAGATACAGATAGGCCAAACAACATCCACGCCAAGAGCAGCAGTCATGTTAGACACGGTGTGATCTGAGGGAGGGGAGGGAGATGTGTAAATAGAGAGAGAGAGAGAGAGAGAGAGAGAGAGAGATAGAGAGAGAGAGAGAGAGAGAGAGAGAGAGAGAGAGAGAGAGAGATGACTGTTTATAGCGGGGGAGGGATGAGTTATGAACAGAGAAAAATGGAGCGAGAGAGAGAGAGAGAGAGAGAGAGAGAGAGAGAGAGAGAGAGAGAGAGAGAGAGAGAGAGAGAGAGAGAGAGAGAGAGAGAGAGAGAGAGAGAGGGAGAGAGAGAGAGAGAGAGAGAGAGAGAGAGCGAGAGAAAAGTGAAGATAAGAAGAGAGGGAAGGACTGTGCAGGGCTCTCCGGGAGGTGGGGGACTAAACGGTTCCCGTTCGTTTTGAAGACAGGGCCCGTTCTCCAGCTAATGAGGTCACACTTCCCCCGTCAGCGGCCTCAGCCTCGCTGTCGGAGGACGGAGAGCGGGAGGGGGACAGGGCTGGAAGAGGATGCCTGCCAGTGAAAAGTTGAACGGCGTTGTTATCCCCCCTTTCCTCGTCAGCCGAGTGCAATTGAGTGTTTCTCTGCTCCTCTTCAGTTCCATGCCAGGCAGCAGGCTCCGAGTGTCCCTTGATTCCGGGCCATTGGTGTATCCGTGCCCTCCCATTGATTTTGTATGCGTGGTCGTTGCACGTGCACAGACCATTTCCATTATTTACAAAGTGGGTCTCATTTACATTGAAGTTACGTTTGTGTGTGTGTGTGTGTGTGTGTGCGTGTGTGTGCGTGCGTGTGCGTGTGCGTGTGTGCATGTGTGCGTGTGTGCGTGTGTGTGTGTGTTGCTAGGGTAAATTAGCAAACAGGCAGATTATCAGCAGGCACTAAAGGGGAGATTAGGCAGTGTGTGCATAAAATACAGCCTCAGTGAAGCTCCATTTCCAACAGATACTCCATTTCCCTTGACTTCCCTTGTTCTGTTTGGCCTCCAATTCCCAGCTGCCCCAAGCTTGCCCATGCCCAGTCACCGCACTGTGACCTCCAACTGTCTGGGCAGAGAACGCTGCCTCTACACCGTTCAGTTTGCTTCAGCCGGTCTTATCTGTAATGAACATGTCAGAGAGGGAAACAAACCATTCCTGATGCCTATTTCCTGTCTCTTACCCACCACCCTCCATTTCATCCTGCGTTCATCCCGCCCTGTCATTGGTTTCCCTGTCTGCGGCTCTCAGAATAGAACCCTTCTTTTTTTTGCCTACTTGGTCGTGTGGACGGAGCTGTTGATTGGTTGGCTGCGTCGTGGTCTCCCGCTCTCCTCGCGTTAGCCGTGATGCTAATTCTCTTATCGCCAGCCTGCAAACGTCCCCCTTCCTGTTCCCAGCCACATTCCAAAGTGCATTCCCAGCCCCAGCTCCTGATGTTGTCCCTCATCAGCGCTTTGGCAGGAATGTCTGTTTTTTTTGCTGGAGAATTCTGGAAAGAGAGACCGACGATTGCACTTTGAAATACTCCACATAAGGCACATGATATTTGCATATTCATAAGAGGGAAACCTATGCTTTGTCAGTGTCTATGTAGCACTGTAGCATCTTTTAACGGATTATTACACCGTCAATTATACCCTTTTCTCGTCTTTCTTTCACAAGTCAGGAGATACGATCTTTCCGATAGGCCTACAATAGAACCGGATCAGCTGAACCCTTGGCGAGCTCGCCAGACACTTCGTTTAGCCACAAATTATGTTGGTGTCATCGCTGTTATTTAAATCCACACACAATTGCACCTTCACCAACTATATTTTGATTCGAGCAGCCCAGTTACGTCTCTTCAGTGATGAGACGCACGCGCTAATTACAGCTAATAGCAGGCTCGTCCTCGTCCTGTCGCCGCCATGTCACCGCGGGACGGGCCTTTCTTTGCCTGCTCCTAAACAGCGGATCACATCAGAGTGCATTATCCGGATTCTGTCAATCTGAAAAGTCCGCTAATGAAGTCAAGACTACACCGCTGTCCAAACGAAGTGCACTCTCTCAGAACGTGCATATCAGTACTCTGGTGTCGTTACCATCTCCACAGGCAAACCGCGAGACCCCTGTTCCCACATCTTGAGGTGGGCTCATCCATCGTTTCTCTTGTCTTGACCCAGAGTTGGTCTATCCACATGGCTGTCGCCGTGTGTTTGTGATGCACAGCTCCGTGAGAGGGCGAGGGGGAGGGGGGGTTAATAATGGAACAGCGGCACCGCCTGAGCCTTCTCCCCGCTCTCGCAAACCCGCCGAGACTCCCAGTCGCGGCTTGACCCACTTTTGACAGGAAACGTTCAACTTGAAGCTGCTCCACTGGCAGCCTTTGAAGTGGAGAGATGAGCAGCCTTGGGCTGAACTCCAACTCGCCTCCACTCTGTTCCCGCTCCATCCGGGGGGGGGGGGGGGGGGGGTAGGAAGCCAAAGGGGGGGGGGTGGAAGCTAAACGGATGCCCGCGGAACTCTGTCTTTGGCCAAAGCCGTGGCCCCAGATCTCTCTCTGCTCTGTTCAGGGCAGCAGTCCACATCAAAACAGGCTGGCCCCTTAACTCCTCTGGCCAGCTTTGAGATGGCTCCTGGATGACGGAGATGGAGCTCCTCCCCAGAGCCCCTCCAGCCCTGCAGTCGTCCCCAAGGGACAAGCCCACAATCCATCTGTTGTTGTTGCTATTGATTCCTCTGTGGTCGTCGGGGAAACCCCCCCTCCCCTTTTATGGATGTCAGGCAGGAGGGTGTTAATGGATTGCTGTCGTCGGGGTGAGCGACTGTAATCCATCATAATGGATTGCAGCCTGGAGTATCGGGGGTCAGGGGTCAATTTGTTAACCCTGCGTGGCGGGCACGCGTGGATGCGCGGCCCCCCTCTCTGACTCTGTGTGTCAGCGTTTGTTCTCCCCAGACAGACAGATGATGGTGTCTCTGGATCGATGGACAACCCTAACCATTATCTACCCGCCCCCACTGTACAGAGCATGTTAACCCTACAACCGTATAAAGACCTCTGTACCGGGCCATTCACAGCACCGTCGCAGGTCAAAGACTGCACTGCAATCGTAGCATCATGAAGATGGTGAAACGATCATCAATCAAATCTCCCTCTTAGGATTTAGCACGTGATTATTGTTTATAGATCCCCATGAGAGTTACTACCCTCATCATCCTATTCTTTGAATACCCGTACCCTGCTTATGGTTCATACAGAGTCCAGCACCGCCATGTGTCCGGTCAGTTGGTAAGGGCTGAGAACACACCACTGCTTTGCTGAACTCTTTCACCGTCGCCTGTTCGGACGGAGAAGTGCGTACATACTTGTTCCGAGGGTCCACTGACCAACGAGCGACGTTTCTTTTGTCAGGGCGTGTGTTCTGTCGAGTACAATGTTACAACCTGATTATGCACCCTGGAATAACTTCTGTTGTATGACCACGTGTGAAATGGGAGCCGCTTCTCTTCTCTTCTTCTTCTCTCTCTCACTGTTCCACTGATTCTCTGGTTCTCGTACATCAAACCCTAGTCACTCGTTTTTTCACCGAGCATGTGAGGCTAAATATTTGTAAAACATCTTTTTTTAAAGTGCTCCTGAGGTCCATGCAGGCGGTGGTGTTAGGCTGTGTTGAGGCAGTGCTGTGCAGTGTGGATCTGTGTCTACTACACTGTGTTGCTGCTCCGGAGGCCGAGGTGAGGGGCCGGGCAGCATGTGTCAGGGCTCTGATGTCTTCACTCAGACAACCTTCCTGTTGACTTTTACTGTCCGGAGAATGACAGCCCGGGGCTGACTTTTTCCTCCCTGCTACACACACACACACACACACACACACACACAAGCGAGCACACACACACCTTGGGATTAATTGTGTTGAATATGTTCTGGCACAGCCAATCCCAGGTCTCAGGCACACGGGAGGAGTGATATGATTGACAGTTTGAGGTTATCGAGGAAAGGCAGCGCCTGGCACAGACTCTGCGTCTGACAGGGAGTCTCTGCGTCTGCCTCGGCTCGCCGCGATAAGCCTCTCCCCGTGGAAACACAAAGAGGCAGCTGACGGTAAAATATTAATTCATCCATTCATTAACCCCTAACGAACCCCGCTAATGAGTGACAAGCGCTCCCCTCAGACAACACAGATGGGCCCTGCGTTTTTGTCCTCCGAAGACCCCCCCCCCCCCCCCCAAAAAAAACGAAAAGACAAAACCAAAACTGCAGCGTGGACGGAATGGCTGGGGATCAGCACGAAGATGGAGGAGACGCGGTCATCAGTCATGGCTGCTCCACTCTCAAGACGCGGCATCGCCCTTCCTGGCCGAACGTTTGCTGAATTACCCAAAAAGGGGAAATGGGCAGTGATGAACAGTGTGCCCGTTGAAGGTTTACTCATTCTGGAGTATCAAGGTTTAGGTCGCCCAAGTCCTTGGGGCTGTGTTTTTCTCCTTTTTTTCCCCTGTTGAATGGATTCTCGGAGCGTTTCAGATTCATGGTGCACAGGCTGCTGTTTCAGCTAAGCACCCCACCCCCTCCCTCCACCCCTCCCTCTCTCTCTCCGCCCACATCCCTCTCTCTTTCTGACTGCCTGGGGGCCGGACCATCAATCCTCTGTCCCCCCCCCTAACGGGGTCGTTGGAATTCTATTAGCTGTAAATATTGAATAAGGAGGCCCCCTTAAAGCCCTGTCCTTCCTATCTGCACCGGTCTAGCCACAATCGTTATCCCAGCGTGTTCCTTTTTTATTGTTTCGTCAAACGACAGACCGAGGTGTTTATAGGTGCTGTCCCAAAATGGCCACTGTAAAAGGAAACAGCGGTTATGGAACCTTATGGATGCGAGCGTGGGTCAGCAGAGAGCTGGCGGCCTGGCCGTGTGTGGCCGTCTGCTTGCCTCATGAGCTGGGTTACCAGGGAGACGTGTCGACCGTAGTGCTGGAGGAGCCAGCAGGGCTACTAGGGTAAATAAAAACAGTCCGTACCACCAGCTCCTGAAAGTCATTAGGGGGGCCTGGGGGGGGCTGGGGGGGGGGGCAGTGTTATCTCACTGCACAACACCCGGCTGAGCTGTTCGGTCGCACATTCATCTTGTCTGGCATGCAAACACACACACACACACACACGCACCTCACACACACACGCACCTCAAACACACACACACACACACACACACACACACACACACACACACGACCCACACACACACACACACACACACACACACACACACACACGCGCTTTACACTTCACACTACCCTGGCTGTGCCAAAGGTCTCATTGTGCCCACGCTCTCCTTCACCTCCACCTAGCGGAGCCCCTTTAGTTAACGACCTCTTTAATGCGCTCCATGGTCCTCAGGTAACGTGTGAGGCTGCTCTGTCCCACTGGGACGGCCCGCTAACAGGCACCACTTCATCACCGCCGCGTCCCCGCTCACGCAGCCTAACGACCCGGTCTCTGTCTTGTGTCTTCTCTCTCTCTCTCCTCCGTGGCCGCTGCTTCCTGCAGTCCGGGGCCGACGCTCTGCTGCAGGACGTGGACGGGAACGTGCCCCTGGACTACGCCTCGGAGGGCAGCGAGAGCGGCTACTTCCTCCGCCAGCACCTGGAGGAGCACGGTAACGCACCCTGTTTGCTGTGTGTGTGTGTGTGTGTGTGTGTGTGTGTGTGTGTGTGTGTGTGTGTGTGTGTGTGTGTGTGTGTTTGCTGCTGTATGTCGTCCTGTTTCTGGTGTTCTGTGCACAGGGTTTACCTCAAACGGACAGTGACAACAGGGGAACGTTGGATCCCAGTGGGATCGCCCACTCGGCCGAGTGGGGTTGACATTCTGGCTCGATAAAGCACATTATCCGAGGGGCCCGCTCTGCTCGTCTGCGTTTTGTTACCGCGGTCGTTACAGAGGGAGAAAAATGAGGTCAAATGAGCAGAAGTACATTTTCCATTAGGCCATTTATGAGATGTCGGTTTATTAATGGGAAAGTGGGATGTGGAAAGGTTCGTTATGTTGCAGCCGCAGGCAATTAAAACGTGAGTGACAGGAAGTCTTCATTACAGGCTGGCGGGGTAACACATGGTTAATAGCTGGCTTTATGGTTAATACAAGTCCCCGTAGGAGGATACAAGCCCCCGTGAAAAGGTCTTCAACTGTCTCAACTGATTCCATCTCAGTCTGCTCCCGCTGAGCTCCCATTCCCAAACTATCCCCACACAGTCTAACACAGAGTACATTAGCTAGCCAAACTATCCCCACACAGTCTAACACAGAGTACATTAGCTAGCCAAACTATCCCCACACAGTCTAACACAGAGTACATTAGCTAGCCAAACTATCCCCACACAGTCTAACACAGTGTACATTAGCAAGCCAAACTATCCCCACAGTCTAACACAGAGTACATTTGCTAGCCAAACTATCCCCACACAGTCTAACACAGTGTACATTAGCTAGCCAAACTATCCCCACACAGTCTAACACAGTGTACATTAGCTAGCCAAACTATCCCCACACAGTCTAACACAGAGTACATTAGCTAGCCAAACTTTCCCCACACAGACTAACACAGTGTACATTAGCTAGCCAAACTCAACTCACCCAATTCAGCCTAACCACCCAGTGTATCCCAGCCTCCACGGAGCTCAAGTTACTAGGATCATGTTTATATAAGCCCTGGCTCTAAGTAATGTGTCAACCAAACACAGACTAGCTAGAGCACAGTTTAGAACAACACCAAGCTAGGGCACAGTTTAGAACAGCACCAAGCTAGGGCACAGTTTAGAACAGCACCAAGCTAGGGCACAGTTTAGAACAACACCAAGCTAGAGCACAGTTTAGAACAACACCAAGCTAGAGCACAGTTTTGAACCACACCAAGCCAGGGCACAGTTTAGAACAGCACCAAGCTAGGGCACAGTTTAGAACAGCACCAAGCTAGGGCACAGTTTAGAACAGCACCAAGCTAGGGCACAGTTTAGAACAACACCAAGCTAGAGCACAGTTTAGAACAGCACCAAGCTAGGGCACAGTTTAGAACAGCACCAAGCCAGGGCACAGTTTAGAACAGCACCAGACAAAGCAAATAGTTAACTTAAGGCTAGGTCTGATTTTGCATTGAACTTCTTATTTCTGCGTAGAAAATAAAGCAACTAAGCCACTTACCCTCAGAACAGGTGAAGGACCCTAACTTAACTCATTCAAACACACCTCTTTAACTCACTTCTCTAAAGAGACTGTAACGCATTGGCCAAAAGACACGCACTGTCTAAGGCAAGAGAGGGAAGCCAGAGATTTGCATTTTCCAAGTTGGTAGACACTACATGAATCTGAATAATCTCCTCTCTGTGAATCATTCTAATAAGGAACAGACGGCCATGTTAGTGTTCAGTCAGCAAAGAGACGCAGACAGGCGTGGAGATGAAAGACACTGTGTGTCAATGCCAGCCTTCATCTGGCTTCTTTAGTCTGTATGCCTATATCAAACAAAACAAAACTGAAACAGGCTAGGCTTTGTGTTTTTGGACCTGCGGCCTAACCTAGTCTTTTAGTCTGAACGATATATAAGGGATATTTGCCATTTGGTTTTTCAATTTTTGGAGCCACGCCAGTAGGGGGGTGCAGGAAGAAGGAACGTGCCCCACCTCCAAGCCTGTCTCCCAGCCTCACACAGCGAAGGGCCCAGTGCTACAGTCAAGACTGATGGTGCGAGTGGGCGTGCTAACATGCTAATGTGCTAAAGTCAGAGGCAGTGTTTCCCCGGGCCCGCTGTAAAAGCCACTTAGCCTCTCTATCAATCCGTCAGTGGGGGGAGAGAGAGAAAGAGGGAGAGAGAGAGAGACGGCCGGCTGCAGCGCGTCACCCTCCCTCCATCACCGCCGTCCCTGGGGGCGGGAGGAGGCAGCGCCGATCTATTACCGCAGACAGACTGCTTCAGCAGCCCCCCGCCCGCCTTCAGCCCCGGTCTCCACTCCACTCTGTCACCCGGGCAGCAGGCCCCCCTCCCCTCCTTGTGTGGCAAATCAAACACACTTCAGTGTGGGAGTCGTTCTCCAGACGACTGTCACAGCACAGGCACGCTGCACACACACGGTCTGTGCTGTGTCTGTCGTGTTAGGACTTTCTCTTGTTCTGTGTCTGTCGTGTTAGGACTTTCTCTTGTTCTGTGTCTGTCGCGTTAGGACTTTCTCATGTTCTGTGTCTGTCGCGTTAGGACTTTCTCTTGTCTTCCCCGTTCAGACCGGGAGGTGCTTACGAATGCAGACGACGCTGTGTCTTATTTTTCCCACAGTGTCCATATATAGATCTACTTTGACATTGTAGTATGCTAAACCAGTATCTTTTAGTTGACCAGCCCTTCTTTGTGGGGGATTCTGACCTACTTATGTGTCGCAAAGAGCTTTCGTCATCACTGGCCTTCGGAAACGTCCGTGTGTCTGTGGGTGTTTTTGTGTCTGTGGGTGGTTTTTTGTGTGTGTGTGTGTGTGTGTGGGGGGGGGGGGTTGTGTGTTTCTGTGTGTGTGTGTGTGTGTGTCTGTCTGTCTGTGGGGGGCTTTTGTGTGTGGGTGTGGGTGTGTGTATGTGTGTGTTTGTATCTGTGTGTGTGTGTGTGTGTGTGTGTGTGTGTGTGTGTGAAGGTGAAATAAACCCTCAGGCAGACGGAGTTATAGCTGTTTCTAACTCCTGCAGGGAAAGGAGAAGGTCAGGCACTGAGAGAGGAGAGGAGAGGAGAGGAGAGGAGAGAGGAGAGGAGAGGAGAGGGTGAGGAGAGGAGAGGAGAGGAGAGAGGAGAGGAGAGGAGAGGGTGAGGACAGAGTGAGGAGAGGTGGGGGGACCATGGCAGGTGACAGGAGAGAGAGAGAGAGAGAGAGAAAGAGAGAGAGGTGGTCTGAGAGTAGTTGATGAAGGAGAGAGAGAGAGAGAGAGAGAGCCCGAGAGAGAGAATGGCAGAGTGAAGAGAGGGGGGGGTGGGGTGGGGTGGGGGGGTCTGGGGTGGGGAGACGGGGGGGATTCCCCTTGTTCATCCACCACTGACTGCACGGGAACACGACAGGGAGCCACCGCATCACATTCACACACACAGGACGGCTCACTCTACCGCCGCCGCATTTAGGCACACACACACGCACACACGCACACACACACGCGCAAACAAACAGGAATGGGCACGAACACGTACTCCCCCTCCCTCTGTTTCCCGAGCGGGTTGCTATAGCAACGCGGTGCTGCGTTCTCCGCGCCTGTGCTTTAATGAAAGACCCCAGTCTGTGGGTTCTGTGCAGCGTAGAGACCCGACCCACGTCTCCTCCATGTGGGGACATGTGGTCAACTGGACAGAGAGCCGAACCTGGTATACCGCAACGACGCACCAACAGACCCAAACTAGCGCCGTCCTCGTCCTGTGGGGTTATTCTATGTTCGGTGGTGGTCCAGTTGGATGGCTGATAGACACTTTGATGGTCGTGTGGGTCCATCTTTTGTTTGCAAATGAATTGTCATGCAGCTTTGGAGTTCTTTGTCAGAGAAGACGTTTTGACAGCCTGGATGGGGACAGACGTGAAGTAACCTTCTGCATAGTCACTGGACAGAAATGTTTCGCTCTCGTTTTTATCCTCTGCGTTGCAAAGATGCAAATAGCACGTCTTTAATCTGTATTCCTATGGTCTACTCAGCCTATTTTTGCAGCAGCTTTGGTCTATATTTTGCCGAGTCGGTTCAAAGTCTTCGTTTTACTTCTGTCGGGATGAACACCTGCTGGAACACCTGCCATTACCCTCGGGACAAACGCAGTGTGTGTGTGTGTGTGTGTGTGTGTGTGTGTGTGTGTGTGTGTGTGGTGTGTGTGACCAGGTGTGGACGTGTCGTCCGTGCACGCCATGCGTACCCAGAGGGCCAGCACCATGCTATCAGACGTCAGCCACCTGGTGTCCAGCGGACTGGGTCTCAACCAGCGCAATGGAGACGGGGTCACTTTGGTGAGCGGGCACAGCATACACCGGACATCAGTGTGTGTGTGTGTGTGTGTGTGTGTGTGTGTGTGTGTGTGCTCCTATAACCCTCTGTCTCTTCTCTCTCTCCACCCAGCTCCACATTGCATGTGCCAGTGGCTACAGAGAGGTGGTGTCAGTGCTGCTGGACAACGGGGCGGACCCCCAGCCATCCGACAACCGCTACTGGACGCCCCTCCACTTGGCCGCCAAATATGGACAGGTGATCTGGCCAATCAGCATCATTCACTTGTTTAGCGGCCAGGCTAACGTAAGAAGTATAGGCTCTCACGTTAAATCAACAAGCGGCCATTGACGGGAAGGCAGTGAGGGGACTATTGACATGCTTTGTTCTCAGAGGATCCACACGGATAGAGTCCTCCTGTTTAGGGGCCATTGATGTCTGTCAAGTGTCACCATGGCACAGCCATAGACGCACCGCGTTCTTTGCATGTTAGATCAGCCATTTAACAGTGCCTCTCGTAGAACGTTGACGAAAATTGATTTTCAGAGCGCGATGAGATTGAAGAAGAGTGTGTGTGTGTGTGTGTGTGTGTGTGTGTGTGTGTGTGTGTGTGTGTGTGTGTGTGTGTGTGTGTGTGTGTGTGTGTGAGGTATGAGGAAATGATATACAATCTTGCTGACGCAGTCAAATATTTAATTACGTTTCTGATCCTCTACCGGGCGCCGACGGAGAGAGAGCTCTCTCCCTTTGTCGCACGTCCTTCGTTCTTTTCTCGTCTGCTCTTCTCTCCGCGCCCCTCTCTCGATAGTTCTCTTTGGTCTCTTTGTTTCTTCAATAACTCCCCGTCTTCACCTCTTTTCCCCTTCCTCATCTCTCTCTTCTCTCTCTCTCTCTCTCTCTCTCTCTCTCTCTCTCTCTCTCTCTCTCTCTCTCTCACACATACAATCTGCATACCCAGCACTAGTCGCATTAACAAGGTCCTCCGCACAGGCAGTCGACTTTGAGAAGTTAATCAGCCATAAAATGGCATGGACTTGCTTATATTTAGTTATGTAAGTGTGTGTGTGGGCGTGTGAGTGTGTGTGTGTGTGTGTGTGTGTGTGTGTGTGTGTGTGTGTGTGTGTGTGTGTGAGTGTAAGTGTGAGTGTGAGTATGTGTGTGCGTCTGTGTGTGTGTGTGTGTGTGTGAGCCTGCGTGATAAATGTCTAAGTGCACCTGCCTCGGGAGTGGCGGAGTGGGGAAGAGGAGAATCGATTAGGTTAGCTTTGTGCTCCTAAATCACCTCGGCACTCCACACTTCACTCTCCTCTGACTTGTGGCTGGGATGGCATGCCAACGAGACGGCAGAGCATACCCTCTCTCTCTCTCTCTCACACACACACACACACACACACACACACACACACACTCTCTCATTCCCAGTCTCTCGTTCCGTACCAGGGAAGTGGGAACTTGGCACGAGGCCCTTGCAGCGTTCTGAAGTATCTACCTGTTAATTAACGCTGGGCTAATTGCCCTGTCTTCCTCTCACCAGGGGAGGCTAACAGGATCTGAGTGCTGTAAGGGAGCGTACCGTATGTGTTACCAAGGTAACCCAGCTCAGTGCTAGCTCAGGGCTAGTGTTACACAGACATACGTGGTGGAGACTGACCTTTGAGGACTACGGATGACCCCTGTCACGAACACTCAGCAATGCTTATATTACAACTCCATGGGGGTGGATAGGGGATAACGGGCTGATTTCAATTACCGGGACTGCTAAGTAAGGGGGGGAAAGGTGTGTCACCCTCCGCTGGTCCTTGTTTGACCTTTGACCCCCAGCCCTAGCCCGGGGGCTGTTGAGGTGAGGATGTGAAGGCTGGCAGGCGGAGTTAGCCCAGCAGCTGTTGTCGCGGGCTGCAGCCAACCAATTCAAGGTGCTAAGCCTGCGTTTCCCAGCATTCTCCCTCCCTGTCTCTCTGTGTCTCTCTGTCGCTTTCTCTCGCTCTCTCTGTCGCTCTCTCTCGCTCTCTCTAGAGACAACTACCTGCTGTCTGGGCCACAGATCGATCAGGGCTCTCTTGGTTTCAGACGAACCAGACGGCCACAGAGGGCTGTTTTTAGAAAATAATGGATTTTTTTTTATATCCTCTTGATGCCCGTCAACGTAGACCTGTTCCTCCTTCACCGACTAGAATCCCACCTCAGAGAAGGAGGCGTGCGATCGAGCTGTGCTCCCCCTCGACAGGCTTGAGCCACCTGAGGGGACGTCGTCACACAAACAGTGTGCTCCTCCTCCCCTGTGCGGCAGGGTTGTAGTCCTCTGCAGAATGTGTTGGAGCGTCGTGCTACGATACTATGATACGACCTAGACTGAATATCTATGGTGTAAGAAAGGTTGCTCTGTGTTTATTTGTGTGTGTGTGTGTGTGTGTGTGTGTGTGTGTGTGTGTGTGTGTGTGTCTCCTGCTTTATCACTTTTTGCAGGCAAGCATTGTTCTCCAGCTCCTGGTGCACCGAGCAGACCCCACTTTGTTGAACTGCAACCATGACAAGCCCTCAGGTAATGCATGCACCACCCACACACACGCACGCTCCAAAACACAACTTACACACACACACACACATACACACACACACGGACACCATTTGTAATAAAGACAGAGAAATTGCTTTTGATTTGGCCAGCTGGTGTTTGTCTAACGTGACTGTTCCAGTGAAAACTCTGACGGGACAGAAAGATCCCAGCCGGTCACGCACACACACAAACATACAGTCAAATGAAATGAAAGCCATCAATAACTAATGGCTGGCTCGTGTGCTTATCTTTCCACTGGAGAGGGCACTCACCCATTAATAAAAGATACAATCAACACCTTGCTTCTTACATAGTACACACACACACACACACACACACACACACACACACGTTTTGCATGAACAGACTTGAGGTGTTGCTGGTAATCACGAGGCAGGTTTGATTAATCTCCTGCCGGTGTTGAAGGTAGAATATCGTCTTCGTCATTAGCATATTATCTTTTTGCTCATTCAAAGGTTCCCAAGGGAGCGGCGGATATCAGAGCGTGTCCAAGCTAACGTGAAGCTCCGCTAATTGAATACGGCTGACTGCTGCTGGGGCTTTGTGTGGAAACCCCGCGCTGCGAAATGAGGCGGTGCAGCTAGTCCAGAACCATCCTGAAACTGGCTAGTTGTTCCCCTTCGCCTCACAATACGGCGGCGTTTGAAGAGATTGGTCTCCGGTTCCCCGTGCAGGCCCTTCGCTGTGTGATGCTGCTGCTGTCTTTCTTAGTGAGCGAGAGGGGGAGAGGGAGAGGGGGAGAGGGCGAGGGGGAGAGGGCGAGGGGGAGAGGGGGAGACGGCGAGGGGGAGAGGGCGAGATGGGAGTCTAGGGGGTTGTCAGTCACGCAGAAGTAAAAGAAGGGATGAACTAAAGCCATAGCCGCCGTCCCTGGTGCCCTGTTAGACCTCATTACAGCCTTTAGGGGGGGGATCTCCACTCCCCCCCTATCTCCTCCAGTTGGATCGATCCACAGCGGGGCTCACATTCTGTCTCTCAGCTCTTCCATACGGCGGTGGGGAGAGGGACGGGGGTTGGGCTCATCAACAGGGGAATACGCCCCGGGGGTTGAAAGGAAGGCGACTGTGTTTCCAGAGCTCGGCGCGTTACGCAGCGTTACAGCTCAGTGTCTTTTACGTCGCGTCCGCTCCTCCTCCTCCCCCCCCCCCCCTCCCTTTTTCTCCCGACCCTCATTGGAAACCCGAAACGGCGACGGGAGCGTCCCCTCACCTGGAAGGGTTCCTGACCGCTCCTTGTTTCCCTGACCCCCAGACCTGGCAGCGTCCGAGGCCACCTCTGAGCTGCTGCTGAGGGCAGAGGAGGGCTGGGCCCAGGCCCCCAGGGCCCCCAGGGACCCCGCCGCCCCCTTCCTCTCCACGGACCCCCGCGCTGACGCCGCGCCACACGACGTCCTCACCCCCGTCAAGAACATGTGAGTTTGAGGGGGGGGGGAAATAAGACGCTTTTTGTTCAGCCCGAAGCGGTCTGACCGTGACGAAGGTGCTGGACCACGAGCGGGTGAGCCTCTGCCTCCATGCCCGAACCTAAAACCTTCCTTTTTGATCTCCCCTTTGGTCTCCCGCCAGTCCTCATCCCGGGCTGCCCATCTCCAAGAGGGACAGTCTGCTGGAGAGGAGCGCCATGTTCCGGGAGGCTGGCGGGGCGCTGAGCCGACAACCCTCCCAGGACAACGGGCTGGACGGGCCCTACAGCTCCGGAGCCGGCAAGCTGGAACAGGCAAGACAACCCATAGAAAACCACCTGGACTAGACTAAACCAACCTGGACTAGACTAATCACCTGGACTAGACTAAACCACATGGACTAGACTAAACCAACCTGGACTAGACTAAACCACCTGGACTAGACTAAACCAACCTGGACTAGACTAAACCACCTGGACTAGACTAAACCAACTGGACTAGACTCAACCCACCTAGACTAGACTAAACCCACCTAGGCTAGACTAAACCCACCTAGAAAACCTTAGGCTAGACTGAACCTAGACTAAGACTAAATGTATGTGTGTCTGGAGTGGAGGTGCGACCTATCCACATTGTGAACTTTGTGTGTAAATTTGTAGCAAAGCGCACACCCCCAAATCTATGCCGATCATCTCCAGTGCAGCTGAATGCTTCTATAAGCTGCACCCTGTCCCCCCCCCCCCCCCCCCCCCCCCACCCCCCCCCCACCCCTCCCTCCCTCAGGTGAAGCTGATGCCCCCGGCCCCAAACGACGACCTGGCCTCCCTCAGCGAGCTCACGGACAGCAGCCTGCTCTACGAGATGCAGAAGCGCTTCGCCAACGACCAGATCTACGTAGGGCTCCCCCACACCCTGGCACCGTTCACACAGACAGGAGCGACACGCACACACATACACACACACACACACGCACACACACACGTACACACACACACACTCCACATGAAACATGTATGAGGACACCCGGAGATGCACGAACACAAGCAGACACTTGGGAGGAGGAGGTGACAGGCTTTGTTTGGGTTTTGTTCCTTGTTGGTTTGCGTCTGTGGGATGTTTCTGGGGTCTGAGAAAAGTGGCTGGATGTGTTCCTTCTCTGTACTGTGTCTGCAGGGAAGGATTCAACCCCCCCCCCCCACACACACACACACACACATACACACGCACACACATACAGGCATTCACACATGCATACACACAACCCAGCTCTCCCAAACCAGTCAGTGAAAACAGTGTCGTGTGTCTGTTGTTTCTTAATAGTGAGGTCTGGTTCTGGTACACTGAGTAGTCCAGTCTGGGCTGCTGTTTGGTGTGAGAGCCTACTGTGAGCACACACACACACACACACACACACACACACACACACACACACACACACACACACACTGGCACAAATAACCCCTAGAGCCTAGAGAATGTCCCCATGGGGCAGAATCAATACCGTTTCGTTTTGATATGTGGCTAAAATCCATGGGTGTAAAATGGATTCCTCACCCACCTTTTGGTCGGTGGCCATTTTAAGTATCGCTCTCATGATGTGCCTCCTCCAGCAGCAGCAGCAGCAGCCTCACTCACACAGTGGCTCCCCATGGGGGGGGGGGGGGGGGGACTGGGCTCTGGAGACACCGGGGCCAGATCAATGTGGAGCTGCCATGGGTATTCTTCTTGATCTAGAGGGGCTCTAACAGTCTATTACTGTATAATCGAAACGCAGATGCAACGGAGATGGAGGCCATGCAGTATGGCCAAGGCCAGCAGGGAGGAAAGTGAAGAGGGAGCGAGAGGAGGCGGGAGGAGACGGGGGGAGAGAAAGAGGTTGAGAGGGGCCGCAGGAGGGAGACGTGAGGGGAGCTGGACACACTGTCGATATGACAGATGAAAGAGAAGAGGCTGAGCTGGATCATTTCAAAAGTAAAGGAACATCAGAGGATATGTTCAAATGCTGGGGGCTACTATGAATAGCAGAGGTTTGAACAGTCATTTTACTGCTGAAACAATGGGATGTGGGTGGTGCCCTCATCTCAAGAAGTATTGGGGGAAGACATGGCGTTCTGGTGTCGTCGAGGGTTGTTGGACGACTCGTGGTCTTTGAGTGTTTGCAGAATGCTTTGAAGAACAGTAGAGCTCCTGGATATTATTCTCCGAGTGTGCAAGGTGCTTTCGTTGGTTGGCGTGTTGCCGTTTTTTCACTGCGTGTGCTGTGAGAAAATTGGTGGACACATGCTTAAAATGGAAAGCTTTATATGCGTTTGTGAGATAATTTGATACCGCCTGGAGTTACTCATCTATTGAACATCAGTCTTTGCTGATGCAATCCAATTTATTTCTACCGGTTTTGTGAATTTAACTAGAATGTAGGGTTTTTTACTTGTTAGAATACTGTTGTTGATTTGCAAAGTCTGTCTAAATGACAGTAAACCGACAACAGTTTCAAACTGAAATCAAATGTTGCTGCCATTTCATTATAAAACAACATCACATAATTGTATAAATCATTGCAGTAGTGTAATTGTAACAATGCTACTATTTCTGTGAAAGATCATAACACAAAGCAAAAAAAAGGTTATGAGAAGTGTCACAGTACAACGTGATTCTAGTGAGCTTTGGCGAAAGCTTTCTCGTTCGCGGTCCTCTCTCAGGGGATAGGGCTAGCCGTTAGCTTCCATACAGCGGTCCTCTCTCAGGGGACAGGGCTAGCCCTTAGCTTCCATACAGCGGTCCTCTCTCAGGTTATAGGACTAGCCGTTAGCTTCCATACAGCGGTCCTCTCTCAGGGGACAGGGCTAGCCCTTAGCTTCCACACAGCGGTCCTCTCTCAGGTTATAGGGCTAGCCGTTAGCTTCCATACAGCGGTCCTCTCTCAGGTTATAGGGCTAGCTGTTAGCTTCCAAACAGCCTCGGGGTCATTATGGACGGCCTGCGCTGGTGTGTAGCTCCTATGGCCTACAGGTGGACTAGTTGTGACGAAGGGGTCAGAGATCATTCAGCTTGAGGGCACAGACTTTTGTACGCTTTGTTTTATGGGTAATCACTGCGTCTAGTTCAGTTTACTCTGTCTCCATCTACAAATTATTGAAGTTTTTTTAAATGAATGTTTTTTTAATAATCATCTCATTTAATGGATAAATGTGGTGGTAGGTGTAAAATGCCGTAGGCTTGTTAGCTCCAGGCAGTTGGCAGGGTCGAGAACACAGCTCACCTCAGCCTGAGAAGGCTCCAGTGCTCTGCAGCCTGACCTGATGCCCCTGCCTCCTCTGTTGCCTGAGGAGAAGGCTTCAGCCCCTGCCTCCTCCTAGGCCTGAGGAGAAGGTTTCAGTCCCTGTCTCCTCTGAGGCTCGGGATTAGAGACGCTATTCATCCTGTCTAAAGCCCAAAGGCTCCCTGAACTATTTTAGTTAACTACATGTGTCATTCATTTGTCTTTTAGCAGTTATTCAATAAAGACAACGTTTCAGTGTGGTTACTACTCTACATGTGTTGACTGATAGTTGAATGTTTTGTTTTCTATCATTGCAGACTTACATTGGACACATACTTCTGCTGGTCAACCCTAACAAGGAGCTTCCCATCTACTCCACACTGGTAAGTCTCCAGAGCGGGCTGCTGTTTGACTGTTCGATCCACAACGCCGCTGTGACGGTCTGGATTCCTCCTCGTCCCTTTACGTTGAGGCTGCGGCCCTGCCTTAGGGTGCCTCGCGGGGCCTGTGTGGGCCCACAGCACAGTCCACGCTGTGTGTAATTGGGAAGGAACGGGCGAGCGGGGGAGCAGGGCCAAGACGAGGCTGATTAATAATGGAACGCTCTTCCTGTCAGTGATATGCCGTGTTGCGCTGGGCTGACTCTGCACCGGCCCAGGAAAAGATGGATCCGGTACACAGAGGGACACACGTACACACACACACACACACACACACACACACACATACACACACACACACACACACACACTCACACACGCTTACACACACACACACACACACACGCTTACACACCCGCGCATGCACACATACACACACACAGAAACACACTCACACACTGTAGGCAGGCCATAATGCGATTTGCTGACTAACACAGAAAGTAATACACCTACGAGAAAGTAATGAAACCAGATACATGCACACAGGTGTAGACCGAACAAGAGGCGAACACACACACACACACACACACACACACACACACACACACACACAGCTCTGATATACACAAACAGCACTTCCCTGCAGAGTTCACGTGGGCAGCCACGCTGTACTCAGCGTGTGGAGACATGGCAGAGGACAGCGTGCTTGTCGGTTAGCCTGGCATCCCGATGCTAAATGAAAATATTCCCTAATAAACCGGAGAGACCTCCTGCGGCCCGGACAGACGGCCTTCTTCTGCCGGTCCTGCCCCCCTTCCCCAGCCCGGCCCAGCCTGCGTCAACACCAGCCGCCTGACAGGGGCTGTGGTGCCCCCCAGCGTGAGAGGGACATATGCCACAACACGTGTGATGTCTGCTGGCCTTCTGTCTGTCACCCTCCCCCCTGGTCCCTCTCCATGGCCTGGGACCAGCCCGCCCAACAAGTCCACCGCCTCCTTCCCCGCGGTCCTGAAGCCCAGCCAGGGCTGCCAGATGTCTGGTGGTGGAACCCGGACGTCCAGTGTTTACACACACAGGTCAACGCAGTGTCCGCGGTACATTTTGTTTGGTTTTGTCGAATGGTATATCTGGCGATCCTAAGCCCTGCACAGGCGTAGCTACATCTGCTGGGTGAGGACTGGGAGAGGGGAGCACAGTCTGGGATCTGGCTGCTTCTCTCAGTTTTCCATCCCAGTTACTGGCTGTTGGTCCTCGGGATCAGGGTAGTAAAGTAATGATGTCTAAATACCTGGAAAATGAGATCACATGAATTGATTCTTTAGGAATCTCCTCCTTATCCAAGAAATGTAAACTGTTTTTTCTCACTTTGTTATTTTGGAATTTTTTTTTACTTCTTGTTTTTTTTTACTTTCTTGACGAAACCCTTTGTTACGTGCTTCAGGATGCTAATGCTAAATGCCTTCTGTTGTAGGTTTCATTGTTTACATTCCTATCTATTCCAGCCGTTTTACTCCGGGCAGCACATGCTAAGCTAAGCAAGCTACGGCGTTGCTGACACTTTGCTAGCTAGCTAGCACTAGCTGAATACTCGTCTGACGCAAGGCTAAGCTATTCCACTAGAGAGAGTCCATTTAATAATTGAACATTTTATGATACGTCCAAGCATGGTTTGACTCCTCAAATCTTGGGTCAATATTTACTTTGAACACACTAGAAACTCTTGTCCTGTAATTTGAGTCTAGCCTAGCCTGATTTGATTCCATTCGAAGTAAAGTGAATTTAATCACACTGGGCGTACAGGTCTAAAGGTATACCTGGAGGATTGTCTCACAGCCACAGAGTATCTGCCTGCACTGTTGTGTGGGAGCTGTCATACGTCAGGATGTCGTAGCATGCTTTGGGCCAACCAGCCCCCGTTTGGGATTTTAAACTTTCTCTGTCTCCAGGTCAGCCAGTTGTACCTGAGCTCTACTGGTCGTCTTTGCTCCTCGCTACCCCCCCACGTCTTCTCCTCGGCTGAGAGGGCCTACCACATGATGCTGCAGGAGAGACGCCCGCAGTGCTTCATCCTCAGGTTCACACACACACACACACACACACACACACACACACACGCAGACACACACACACACACACACACACACACACGCAGACATACACACACACACACACACACACACACACACTCCTCCCATGCTCCTCCCAGTGGATCTGACAGTGAGGGTGAGGGACTCGGTGAAGGGGAGGAAGGCTCTGCTGCCGTCCCTGTTTGTCCACGACCTCGCCCGCAGGCCAGTTAAACGCTTTCCGATAGAAGAATGTCCCTGAGCGTGGAGCAGGCGTCCAGACCTGTTAATGGCTCCCAGAGAGATGGATGGTTGTGGGGGGCAGCGGTGCCGCGGCCCGACTCCCGGTCCTCGACTGGACGGAGGCAGGTTCCTGATTGCAATTAAATTCCGTTCCGGCGTCCCACCGACATTCCCGCTGAGTCGCAGCGGATCTAGCAGGAAGTTAATGTACCCTAGCCACAGGACATCCATCACACACACACGCACACACACACAAACACAACACTGTTCTCTGCTCCACTGGGCTGGAGGCAGTCAAATTGTTAGGTCCCTCAAGGGCAGGGTACATTCTCTCTCTCTCTCTCTCTCTCTCTCTCTCTCTGGCTTCACACTCCCAGCAGTCATTAGGGCACACAGCGAGGCAAAGCTCTCACACACACACACACACACACAAACATACACACACACAAACACAAACACACACACACCCACCAATCTTCTCAGCAAACAAAGGACCACATAGTACATAGAGTGTGAGTTTATGACCTTCTTTAGCCATCTGCTGGGAGTTACTTGGCTGGCCAGTTCTCTTAGTGTGTGTGTGTGTGGGTGTGTGCGCGTGCGCGTGCGCGATTCGCGTGCGCGCGCGTGTGTGTGTTAGAGCATGTAGCGGATAGAAACCTCATGTCCAGTCCGCTAATGGACTAGCTCACCACTGACTCTCCCATTCTGCCACACCCCTACACCCCGATGGAGCGGAGGAGGAGAGAAAAGGAGGGAACGACGGAGAGAGGGGGAGAGAGGGGGAGGGAATGATGGGGGTGATGTCAGATGGGTGGAGGTCGTTGGCAGAGAAAGAAAGAACCCACCCTGATGAGTCACTTCTCTCTCGGAACCGCTACTACGAGACTGGGCACACACACACACACACACACACACACACAAAACACACACGTATACACACACACACACACACATGGACACTCAAGCATCAGGTATCAACAAAATAAACGTGTGGTCCATTCAGTAATCTCTACTTGTCTAAATAAAGTTTTTACCAACCTTGTCATCCTTGGATAATCATCACTCTGTCACTCCTTCTTTCCCCCATTCTCTCTCACTCTTCCTCTCCCTCATTCTCCCCTCTCTCTCTCTCTCTCTCTCTCTCTCTCTCTCTCTCTCCTCTCTCTCTCTCTCACTGTCCCTCTCTCTCCCTCCCTCCCTCTCTCTCTCTCCCTCCCTCTCTCTCTCTCTCTCCCTCTCTCTCTCTCTCTCTCTGTCTGCAGTGGGGAGAGTGGCTCTGGGAAGACGGAGGCGTCTAAGCACATCGTGAGGCACCTAACGGCGCGCTCCAGCCCCAAAGGCCTGTCCCTGGAGCCCAGGATGAAGCATGTGAGTCGGGACACTCTCCGGGGATATCGCCCCCCAGTCCCACCGGCCCCTCACCAGCACACACACACCTCCCAAAAGCCAGGGCCAAACGATGACGCAGGACCGCAGAATAGATTGCGAAGTTGTTTCACGAATCACTGCAAATAATCTGTGCAGAGATTCATGGTAGTTTGGTCTGCGTCAATCATCACCCACCAGCGCTGGTTTGGCCCCGCAGTGGTGATTGGGCCATTAACTATTCTAAGAATTTTCTCAAATGTGTGTGTGTGTGTGTGTGGAGGCGGGGGGGGGGTTTGTTCTCTGAGTTGTCCGCATGGCCTGTGTGTGTGTCTGTGGATGGCGTCAGAGCTGGCCTCCGCTATTGATTCCCCAGGCAGAGCGGTAGGTGCCCCACAAACAGGGCTCCGTTGGGGGGTCCCCTCAATATATGGCTCTCCACGCCACAATGTGCTCGGATCCTATGGGGCCAGCGTGGCTGAACGCAATGAGCCCGCCATTATTTCAAAGAGCTCGGTCCTTATTGCACGCTAAATGCGGGAGGCTCGGTCGGCTGGTGATAACTTTGGGTCAATGTAATGCTCTGAGCCATTTTGAAGCAGAAAGGAAGAAACAAAAAACCCCTCCCCCTGCTGTGAAGCTGGAAGAGTGGATGGCAGCCATTTTGGAGCACAATAGCACAGGAAACGACCTCGGCGCCGCGTCGCTGGGCCGATCGGCAGGGACCATCGAGCCGCAATCAGAGGGAACACAAAGCGACCAATCACGGCGAGCGGGGTCCGAGCCGCCTCCCAACGCCGTGCGAGGGGAACCGACAAACAGACAAACGTTCCCGTACGGCCGAGACGGAAGCGACTCGCCGGCGGTTTTGGGAGAGCGATCCTTCATTTGGGTGTCCCTGCTCTGCTGGGGCTCTGTAATAGAGCCGGTAGATCGATTCTCCCAGCTCCCAGTGGCCTCCCAGTGGCGTTGACGTCTCCCAGTGGTGCACATTGATCAGCGGTAATGGGAGGGGTGGCAGGGCTCTGGAGAGGGGATGAAGTCATCACTCTGTAGTCCATATCTGGGTCAGCCTGCTCAGATAGCACTGAGAGAGAGAGAGAGAGAGAGAGAGAGAGAGAGAGAGAGAGAGAGACAGGTTTTGCGCAGGCACTGTCAGTTGAGCTGTGGTGACACCTGCTGGGCACAGAGGGAATAGCACCACAATGCTGCCAAGCTGCTGATAGTGTGAATCAAGCCACATCTTTTTCGCTCATGCACATGCCCCTGATGGTTCAGGGAACGTCTGACATTGTTAAGTTCATTTGACCAACTTTATTACATTTATATTTTATTCAGTCAAGGTCCAAGTAATAATGGCTCTTGGCAAATGACCTCTGTAGGGGAAACTCGATTTGATACCTTCTTTAATGCCCCCCGCTGCATTGAATTATCAAAATAAAACTACAATCCAGTTGTGGAACTACGTGTTTTCTTTGTTAACAATAAAAAAAATTATATTCTTTATTGTCCTCGAGTGTGGGCATTTGCCTTCAACATCATCATCATCATCATCATCATCGTCATCCGGTTTGTCCGGGGTCGGGTCGCGGAGGTAGCAGTTCAAGCAGGGCATCCCAAACTTCCCTTTCCCGGGCCACATTAACCAGCTCTGACTGGGGGATTCCAAGGCGTTCCCAGGCCAGTGTGGAGATATAATCCCTCCACCTGGTCCTAGATCTGCCCCGTGGCCTCCGCCCAGCTGGACGTGCCTGGAACACCTCCCTAGGGAGGCGGCCAGGTGGCATCCTTACTAGATGCCCGAACCACCTCAACTGGCTCCTTTCTACGCAAAGAAGCAGCAGCTCTACTCCGAGTCCCTCACGAATGGCTGAACTTCTCACCCTATCCCTAAGGGAGATGCCAGCCACCCTCCGGAGGAAACTCATTTCCGCCGCTTGTATCCGCGATCTCGTTCTTTCGGTCATGACCCACCCTTCATGACCATAGGTGAGAGTAGGAACGAAGATAGACCGGTAGATTGAGAGCTTTGCCTTCTGGCTCAGCTCTCTCTTCGTCACAACGGTGCGATAGAGCGACTGCAACACCGCACCCGCTGCTCCAATTCTCCGGCCCATCTCTCGTTCCATTTTCCCCTCACTCGAGAACAAGACATTTGCCTTCAACTTCACAGGTAAATAAAAAAAAAATCAATAAATACAAAAAGTAAATACCACAACATGCACAGCACAGACAACAAGAATGGACACCGTTCCAGTGCGCATTGTGTTCATGAATTTAGCTCAGCCATCACATTTGGTATGAACGACTTTAGACTTGATGTTAAGCCGATTCGACACCCGTCATCCTGTGTGGTCTCTGGTGACAGTCCGCCATGGCTCTGTGCGTGCAGGTGAACTGTATCCTGGAGGCGTTCGGCCACGCCAGGACGCCGAGAAACGGCAGCTCCAGCCGCTTCGTCAGGCTCCTCACCCTGCAGTACTGTGGCAAGACCAGGGGCCTCGTCGGAGGTAACACGCACAAACACCCGCGCCCAAACACAACCTTCAAACCACAACCTTCACATGCATACAGACAGACAGATAGCATGACGCACGCATTTGCATTGAAATAGAGTAGATGGAGGAAGCCAGTCATCATTTACTCACACAGGTGAATCTCTACCAGACTAACCCAGCTAACACTCTGGTAAGACCCCAAAGTGTACTGTGAAAAGCAGTGTGTTTGATATGGCACGCTGCAGGGAGGGCAGGATGTACAGTGGTGAGAGGGACACTTCATAGAAGCCGCCACTAGAGGTCACTGTGGCATAAGCCTTAGAACCATCCCTCTCCCCTCGCCCACTGACTCACTGCCAGTCCCCTGTCACTATCTCACCTCAATCGACCCATCGCGATAAGAACGGAAACCTCACTGCCTGCTGTTGACACCGGGCCTGTGTGTGTGTGTGTGTGCTCGTGTGTGTGTGTGTGTGTGTGTGTGTGTGTGTGTGTGTGCTCGTGTGTGTGTGTGTGTGTGTGCTCGTGTGTGTGTGTGTGCTCGTGTGCGTGTGTGTGTGTGTGTGTGTGTGTGCTCGTGTGTGTGTGTGTGCTTGCAGCGCGGGTCTCCGCCTACATGCTGGAGAAGTCTCGGCTGGTCCACCGGCCGGCCGGTCAGCAGCACAGCTTCAGCGTCTTCTACCTGATGACCGGGGGGATGTCGGCGGAGGAGAAGAGCGCCCTCCACCTCAACAACGTCCTGGCGCACAGGTCGGTATACCCCAAGACCAACCCCCCCCCCCCCCACACACACACACACACACACACACCGTCCTCTTGTCACCTGTGTGGGCGGCAGTGGCCTTGGTTCACCTGCGTTTGACCTTGGGAAGGGAGAGCTAGCATGCGGTACATCATGTGCACCATCTGCTCTTCTGTGAATTGTGTTTGTTTGGATGCGCGATGGTACAGAGTGTTACAGCGGGCCCCCTGGAACTGGAATGGGTTTTCACGAGCTGCTGTCCTCCAAAGCGCTCCGTTGTTTCCACACAACAACGTTCACAGGAAGTGGTCCACTTAACGACTTGTTGTCTAACAACCGCTCATGAATTTTACATCGTCGCCATGAGTAACCAGAGTAGCAACACAGGAAGCGGGTCAGAGCCGTACGTTTCCCGCTGGGCGTGAGTGTGTGTGTGTCTGTGTGTGTCCGTGTGTGTGTGTGTGTGTGTGTGTGTGTGTGTGTGCGTGTGTGTGTCCGTGTCCATGTGTGTGTGTGTCCATGTGTGGGTGTGTGTGTGTGTGTGAGCGTTTCAGAGACAGAGATAGGAAGTGTGTGTGACTGTGTGGGTGACAGTGTGTCAGGGTGACGTAAACAGAGCCGGTGTGATAGCGCGGTGACCTGGAAGGCTGTGGTTTAGGGAAGACACTCGCAGCGCGCCACCTCCCTCTGTCGTGATACCCTGTCCTAGACCCCCCCCCGACCCGCCCGCCCCCGTGGCTGGATGTGCGTGACCAAACCCACCCCCCCTACACACACACACACACACACACACACACACACACACACACACACACACACACACACACACACACACAGACACACAGACTTCAACACAACCATTTGGGAGCCCGCTGACCTCCTTTGCCCCCCCCCCCCCCCTCTCTCACTACACGTTCTCTCTGTCTGCTCCTCTCCTTTCGTTCCCGTTTTTATGACCGGGGGATAAAACGGACTGGCTCACTAAATCTCACCGATATCCTCCTCCCCATAAAACAGAGATAAAAACTAAAAACAGCATTACAGCATGTCTTTTAGCCAACTGTGTGCTGATGCTTGAAACGATAAGGCTCTAGTGTTTTTCCAGGAGTGTGTGTGTGTGTGTGTGTGCGTGCGTGCGTGCGTGCGTGCGTGCGCGCGTGTGTGTGTGTGTGTTTATGGGAGACACGGCTTCAGCCCGTCGCTGACCCCCGTGGCCTCTCCGCCTCTCGTTTTCTTCCTCCAGGTACCTCGGCGAGGCACCACAGGGCGAGACCCCCCCGGCCCCCTCCGCCGCCGCCGCCCCCTCTGCCCCAAGCAGAGAGCGCCTGGCCGGGCTGAAGCAGGCCCTGCGCGCCCTGGGCCTCAACAAGCTGGTACGGAGCCCCTCCTCCGCTGTGTGAATGGGGAGGCCTGGTGTGAGCCGGAGTGCACATCGCTGCACCTGATTAGCGGGTGGGGGGGGGGGGGTGCTCGCTGACACGGTGTCCTGGCATGCATATGTCTGCCTCGCTCTAGTCCCGCGAACGGGCTGTCCTGTACCTACCCTCCCCGTACGTGTGTGTGTGTGTGTGTGTGTGTGTGCCAGCGGGGGCTAGGTGTCGGTGAGCGTGCTCTCAGCGCATTATCACGGACTATTCTTAGGCCTCAGTCAGCATCTGTCAGCACCGACTGACCACCAGCTCACCTTTGAAACCCCGTCCCGAAACACACTGCCGCCAGGACACCCTGCTAGGACAGATACACAGGAGAGGGACAGAGAGAGAGAGAGGAGGGGGAGTGGGACAGAGAGAGAGATTTACAGAGAGAGAAGGGGGAGGGACGGAGGGAGAGATTTACAGAGAGAAGGGTGGAGGGACAGAGAGAGATTTTAGAGAGAAGGGGCGGGACAGAGAGAGAGATTTACAGAGCGAGATGGAGACCAGAGCGTGCTGTAGGTGCTGCTATGAATCGGCATGTTATTAGTGAGACAGAGAGGGAGGGGAGAGAGAGGTGGAGAGGGTGACCCCATGCTGGTCTTTCTCTCCATGGTCTCCACATGAGATGCCTGCCCAGGCCACGACCTAAAAGGTCAACTGACAATTAACACAC